>PVKV010023067.1:0-34078 GCA_004027835.1 Alouatta palliata | reverse complement strand
TTCTCACCGGCAACCCACATTCTCACCGGCACCCCACATTCTCACTGGCCCCCACATTCCCCACATTTTCACCAGCTCCACACATTCTCACCGGCTCTCCACATTCTCATCGGATCCCCACATTCTCACTGGTACCCCCACATTCTCAGCAGCACCTGTGACTTGTCCGTTGATGAGAACAGTCATGCTGATGTGGATTTGGTGTGCATTATTCCGATGGTCTGAGATGGAGGGAGGGGTTTCCATGCTGAGCGGGGTCTGTACCCGGGATGCCTGTCCGAGTGACAAGGCGGGAGCTTTCTGCAGGTGCATTTCCTATTGAAGGGAGCCGTGCTCAGAGGTTGTAGGTGCTTGTCCCTTACTTGTGGGTGATACCTGTGATGAATTGTGTTCAAAGTGAAATTATAAAACGAGAATAGAGCCATTTGGACTCTAGCGGATAAGACTAAGGGTTCTCAAACACACTTTCTTCTGGGAAGAGTTACCAAAAGAGCAGAGCAAGAGAATCTATTAAACTGCAGCTGGGTAGTGCATCTAGAAGGCAGCGCCAAGTGCACTGGAAATGGATTTCCCATTCCAACAAAATGTGCCTTTTTTGTCAGTTGCTCAGCTGCGGGCAGTGTCACACATGCATCACAAACAAGCGGGGGCGTTTAAAACAGCAGAAAGTGGAGACAGCAGAGGCTTTGCTGCATGGGGGTCCTGGGACTCTGCTCCGAAACTTGGTTTGCTCATCTGTAAAATAGAGACAATAGCTCACAGAGGCTGGAGGGAGGGTGACTGAGTGCTTTCTAGGTACTCATCACTGTCCTGGAGCAGGAGACTGGGCTGGAACAGAACCCTTGATGTTGCTGAGCCCCCACACCTGGGCCTGCCTGGGCCTCAGATCCACTCACATGGAGGTCAGTGAAGGCTTCCAGAGGCATCCAAAGGAAGCTTCTGTGCACCAGGCCAATCCTTGTCCCGTGTGGGTCACACTTAGCCTGAGCGAAGGCTGCAGTTCTTCAGAGGGAAAGACAGTGCCACTCATGGGAAGCTCACATGCTGATATTTTCCAGTGGAATTCCAGGGTGGAAATGTGGAGGCAGCTGACTATGGAGAATCATAGGAGAAGGGGCTCTCCATGTAACATGCATCTGGAAGGGTTCCCTGAGGCTTCAGTTCCTCTGTTCTTCTCTTCTCTGTCCCAGCAGAGCTGTTTTCATAAAGCACACATAGCATTTGCCATTCTTCATTTTAATTGTGCCAGGGGCACCGTTCTCCGCCCCTCTCTGTGAGTGACGGCACTTCCATGCCGCGCTTCCACCCACATGTTGTGTTTGGCACAGGCCTTCCTGACGCCGAACCGCCCTAAGCTGTCAAATGTGTTTAGCTGGGTGGGGGGGACACGAGAGGCAGACAGATGAGGGGTGTGCACAGAACGTAACCCTGGGTCGTGGACTGAGCTCTCCTTCCTAAAGTCCCTAAAGCAAAGTCATGGCTGAGCCCAAGCTTCTAGAGGGGCGGAAAACCAACTTGTGTGTTTTCTTTTTACTGTTTTTTTTTTTTTTTTTTTTTTTTTTTTTTAAAGAAATGGTCCTAATTTCAGGTTTATTTTCCAGCCATGTGAAAGGATGGAATGGACACTGCAGAAGTGGAGATCTTAGGTTGGAATAAGAGATTGGAAAGTTGGTAGGAAATGAATTGGCTGTAACTGTCAGTCCTGTCCGGCTGCATTTGGAAACTTTCTGGAGAATGGTTTCCAAACTCAATGTGTAGTGAAGGTTTCCCTAAGTTTTAAGTTTTAAGGTGTTAGAAAAGTTTTAAGGTGTTGAAACTTTTCCCCAATCTAGGGGGGAATGAAAAGACAGATAGTGCTGTGAGTTTCTGCACTGTCTTTACACTACCTGTCCGTAGGGCCCTGCCCTGTGGATGGTGCTTTTGGTGGTTTGGGGTCAGGGAGTATGAGGGTCTGGTTCCCTGGCGGGCTAAGCTGGATGCATCTGTCTGCCGAGGGTCACACGTGGGTTTGAGCAGCCTCTCCTTGTGCTTGCTGGAAACATGCTCCACACACAGATGCCATCTGCACGCATCAGTGTTCGACCCCGGGCCACGTTCTGCCCAGTCCTTCCTCTGCCTCACCAAGCCCACGAAATCACTCGTGGCAGGGCTGGAAATGCAGAGATGGCCGCGCTATTCAAATAACTTAAACACAAAGAAAACGTGGAGAGCTGTGGCTTCGTATCTGACTTGCCCAGCATCCATTGGCTCTCCCAGAGCCATGACAGCAGTCATGTTTTCTTGGCTCTCTGAAGACCGCACACAGTGTGTGGTGAAGGGTGTGGATGTGGGGGCTCAACTCCCTCAGTTCAGATTCCAGTCCCTATTTTCTGTATGACCTTGGGCGTGTTTCTTTTTTTTTCTTTTTTAACTTTCATTTTTGGTTCCAGGGGTACATGTGTAGGTTTCTTACATAGTTTAACTCATGTCATGGGTATTTGTTGTACCAATTATTTCATCACCCAGGTTTAGTTAAGCCCAGTTCTCAATAGTTACGTTTCCTGATACTCTCCCTCCCACACTCTACCCTCTGATAGGCCCCAGTGTGTGTTGTTCCCCTCTGTGTGTCCAAGAGTTCTCATCATTTAGCTCTCACTTGTGAGAACATACGGTGTTTGTTTTTCTCTTCCTGGGGTAGTTTGCTAAAGATAATGTTCAGCCCCATCCATGTTCCTGCATCGGACGTGGGTCTTATGCTTTTATGGCTGTATAGCATTCCACAGTGTAGATCTACGATATGCTCCAGTCTGCCATTGATCGGCATTTAGGTTGATTCCATGTTATTGCTTTTGTGAATAGTGAGGCAGTGAACATTCGTGTGCATGTGTCTTTATGGCAGAATGATTTGTGCTCCTCTGGATATATACCCAGTAATGGAATTCCTGGTGAAAATGGTAGTTCTAATGCTTTGAGGAATCACCATGCTGTTTTCCACAGGGATTGAACTACTTTACACTCCTATCAACAGTGTGTAAGTGTTCCTTTTCACCATAAACTCACCAGCATCTGTTATCTTTTGACGTTTTAGTAATAGCCACTCTGACTGGTGTCAGATGGTGTCTCATTGTGATTTTGCTTTGCATTTCTTTAATGGTAACTGTTATTTAGCTTTTCCCATATGCTTGTTGGCCACATGTATGTCTTTTGTAGAGTGTCCTTTGTTCACTTTTTAATGGGGTTGTTTTTCTCTTGTAAATTTAAGCTCCTTATAGATGCTAGGTATGAGACCTTTGTCAGATGTATAGTGCAGATACTTTCTCCCATTCTGTAGGTTGTCTGTTCACTCTGATGATAGTTTCTTTTGCTGTGCAGAAACTCTTAAGTTTAATTGGATCCCATTTGTCAATTTCTCCTTTTGTTGCAGAAATTGCATGAATCATGAAATTTTTGCTCATTTCTATGTCCAGGATGGTATTGCCTAGGTTGTCTTCCAGGGTATGTATAATTTTGGGTTTTACAATTAAGTCTTTAATCTATCGGGTGTTGATTTTTGTATATGGTATAAGGAAGGGGGTCCAGCTTTTCTCTTCAAATACTACTAGCCAGTTATCGTAGCACAATTTATTGACTAGGGAGCCACTTCCCCACTGCTTATTTTTGTCAGCTTTGTCTAAGATCAGATGGTTGAAGGTGTGCAACCTTATTTCTGGGCTGTCTATTCTGTTCCATTGATCTATGTCTGTTTTTGTACCAGTGTCATGCTGTTTCAGTTACCGTAGCCCTGCAGTATAGTTCAAAGTTGGGTAATATGATGCCTCCAGCTTTGTTCTTTTTGCTTATGATGGCCTTGGATATTTGGGCTCTTGTTTGGTTCTATATGAATTTTACAATAGTTTTTCCTAGTTCTGTAAAGAATGTCATTGTAGGAATAGCATTGAATCTATAAATTGCTTTGGATAGTATGGCCATTTTAATGATATTGATTCTTCCTATCCATGACCATAGGATATTTTTCTATTTGTTTGTGTGCTCTCAGATTTCTTTGAGGAGCATTTTCTAATTCTAATTGTGGAGATCTTTTACCTCCCTTGTTAGCTGTATTCCTAGGTGTTTTATTCTTTTTGTGGCAGTTGTGAATGGAGTTACCTTCCTGATTTAGCTCTCAGCTTGGCTTTTGTTGGCGTGTAGGAATGCTAGTGATTTTTTACATTGATTTTGTATCTTGTAACTCTGATGAAGTTGTTTATCAGCTGAGGGAGATTTGGGGAGCTTTTGGGCCAAGACTGGGGTTTTCTAGCATATCATCTAGAAACAGGGATACTTTGACTTCCTCTCTTACTACTTGGATGCCCTTTATTTTTCTTTTGCCTGATGGCCCTGGCCAGAACTTCCAATACTCTGTTGGCTAGAACTAGTGAGAGACGGCATCCTGGTCTTGTGCTAGTTTTCAAGCGGAATGCTTTCAGCTTTTACCCATTCAGTATGATGCTGGCTATGGGTGTACCATAGATGGCTCTTATTATTTTGAGGTATGTTCCTTCAGTACCTAGTATATTGAGAGTTTCTGACATGAAGAGGTGTTGAATTTTATTGAAAACCTTTTCTGCATCTATTGAGACAATTGTGGTTTTTGTCTTTAGTTCTATTTATGTGATGAATCAAATTTACTGATTTGTGTATGTTGAGCCAACCTTGCATCCAGGAGATGAAGCCTACTTGATTGTGGTAGATTAGCTTTTCGATGTGCTGCTGGATTTGGTTTGCAAGAATTTTGCCAAGGATTTTTGCATCAATGTTCATCAAGGATATTGGCCTGAAGTTTTCTTTTTTGTTGTTGTTGTGTCTGCCAGGTTTTGGTATCAGGATAATGCTGGCCTCATAGAATGAGTTGGAGAGGAGCCTCTCCTTTTGAATTTTTTTGAATAGTTTCAGTATCAATAGTACCAGCTCTTCTTTGTACATTTGGTAGAATTCAGCTGTGAATGCATCTGTCCTGGGCTTTTTTGGTTGGTAAGCTACTCATTACTGATTCAGTTTCAGAGCTTATTACTGGTCTGTTCAGGGAATCAGTTTATTCCTGATTCAGTCTTGGGAGGGTATATGTGTCCAGGAATTTATCTATCGCTTCTTTGTTTTCTATGTTGTGTGCATAGAGGTGTTCATAGTAGTTTTTAATAGTTATTTTTATTTCTGTGAGGGCAGTCGTAACATTCTCTTTGTCATTTCTGATTTTATTTATTTGAGCCTCCTCTTTTTTCTTCTTTATTAGTCTAGCTAGCAGCCTATCTTCTTTGGAAAAAAGCAACCACAACAACTATATTCATTGATCTTTTGATGGTTTTTCATGTCTGTATTTTCTTAAGCTCTGATTTTGTTTATTTTTTGTTTTCTGCTAGCTTTGGGGCTGATTTGTTCTCGCTTCTCCAATTCTTTTAATTGTGATGTTAGGTTGTTATTTTGAGATCTTTCTAACCATTCAGTGTGGCATTTGGTGCCATGAATTTTCCTCTTAACACTGCCTTAGCTGTGACCCTGGGATTCTGGTATGTTGTATTTTTTTTCTCGTTAGTTTCAAAGAACTTCTTGATTTCTGCCTTAATTTCATTATTTAGCTAGAGTCATTCAGGAGGATGTTGTGTGATTTCCATGTAATTGCATGGTTTTCAGTGATTTTCTGAGTGTGGACTTCTATTTTTATTGTGCTATGGTCCAAGATTGTCTTTGGTATGATTTTTGTTCTTTTGCTTTCGCTGAAGACTGTGTCCAATTATGTGGTCAATTTTAGAGTGTGTATCATGTGGCGATAAGAAGAGTATATGTTCTGCTGTTTTGGTTTGGAGAGTTCTACAGAGGTCTATCATATCCATGTGGTCCAATGTTGAGTTCAGGTCCTGAATATCTTTGTTAGTTTTCTGTCTCAATGATCTAACACTGTCAGTGGAATGTTGAAGTCTCCTGCTATTATTGTGTGGGAGTCTATGTCTCCTTGAAGGTCTCTAAGATCTGCTTTATGAATTCAGGTGCTCCTGTGCTGGGTGCATATATATTCAGAGTAGTTAGGCATTCTTGCTGAATCGAACCCTTTACTGGGCGTGTTTCTTAACCACGGGGAATAATTTTTTCATCTGAAAATTGAAGTAGTAATAACTACTTTGTAAAAATGTTATCAAGATTCTGAGCTTGTGTATGTGAAGTGCTTGAGACAGTGCCTGCCACACCATAGATGCTGTAGAAATTTAAATGATCTAAATACAGTGGCATTTTCAGGGATCCTTCTTGTAGGCAGTGGTAAAATCCAAACAAGAGGATGGGGGTGCAGCTGTGAAATGTCTGTGCTGCCAAAAATCCCCAGAACTGAGACCACTGCTGCATAGAATTACAGCTGGTGCTTTTGGCGTGAGAATTCAGATCAGTGGTCAGCCACACTCATTTTAAGACATGAAATGACAATTTTTAAATTTGTTGAAATGATCTCAGTTGGGCTCTTTTTCTAGTGTGGCATTTATGCCTGCCACATACAGGGGACTGTGCTAGGTATGTGGAATGTTGTTTACCTTTGCTCAGTGATGAGACATAATGGGTCTGGAATCTTCTAGAAGACATGAGAACATCACTCACAGGCATCAGTGTCCAGGAACAATCCCAGCGGACAGCACGGTGGGAGCCATTCACTCTGTCAGTTGTGCCCAATTACAGTCACATGGGAGGACTTTCCTGGGGTTCTTGGAAAGCTGGAGGTGTGGGCCTGGTGGGGCTCTGTGGTTTTGGAGAACTCAGCCTTGATGGGGTCTCCCACCTCCATGGGGTGTGCAAGTGCCAGCTAGGACACCCACACCGGCCTCCCCATGAGAGAAGGGAGCAGACTGTCGCGGTCCATCTGGGCCACTACATGCTTTTGAGTTTTCTGCATTGCACGTGACTAAGTGTGACCGACCATGATGCCCCCAAAGCACCAGCCATGTCTCAGGAGCAGCCTGGAGAAAGAGTTAGGGGTTCGTGCCTGGAAGACTTGGGGTCAGAAAACATGGGTTTGGGTTTAAATTCTCCAATTCAATGCTAAGTAACCTCTTAGACAGCATTAAGGCTTTTCTTATTTCTTCAGTTTCTTTATCTGTAAAGTGGGGGTGACAATATTCACCTCACATTGAGAATGGGGCAGATACTGTATCTGAAAATATCCAGTACTTATAATACCTGCACTTAGGGAGGTCAATGTGAGTGAACTGCTTAAACCCAGGTGTTTGAGACTAGGCTGGAAAACATGACGAAACCCCATCTCTACAAAAAATAAAACCAATTAGCCACGCGTGGTGGGATGCCTGTAGTCCCAGCTAACTCGGGAGGCTGAGGTGGAAAGGACTGCCTGAGTTCAGGAGGTCAAGGCTGCAGTGAGGTTTGATTGTGCCACTGCGCTCCAGCCTAGGTGACAGGGCAAAACCCTGCCTCAAAAAAAGAAACAAAAAAGAAAAGAAAATATCCAGTACTGTATCTGGAACATGAAGAACTGAATAAAATTAGTTGACTCTGAGTTTGAACACAGTTGATGGGAAGACAGAAACCAAAGCAAAACCTCACTGGCAGCCAACAGCTACTGGCTTCCTCTGCAGAAGGGAGATCCCAGGATCGCTTCTGCCAAAAGAAAGCTGAAAAATAAACCCGATGTGCAGTCCTTAGATGAACCCCGGGCTTCTCTGCAGGATCCTCAAGGTTTATGGGTTTTTAAAATTTGCTACAGCCATTTTGCCTCCTTGGAAGCCAGTATCGAGAAGAGGTTTTAGAAAACCCAACTCATCTCTTTGACCTGTCTTCTTGAGATGAGTGGGTGCCGCAGGCCTTTTCCCTCTCTCAGGCTGACAGCATAGCCCTGAGCAGATTTGCAGGCACATCCCACCACTCAGAGGTGCCACACTGGGAATGCCATGCTGGGGGTGCCACACTGGGGTGCGGTGATGACACATGGTCTTCTTTAAGCCAAGACAATGAAGTCAAAGGTTGGAAATGTTCAGTGGATTATGGGTTATCAAGTTTAAGATTCAGAGAGAAAGTTGGGAAGATACATAGGAACCAGTACTGGGGGTGGGGTGGAGGCTACATATGTCACGCCTGAACCGAGACGGCCTTGTCCTTCCTGCCTTGTGGTTGCTGGAGTGAGGGGAGGGCAGTAGACAGGAGGGAAGGCGGGTGTTCTTCAGGTGCGGCCTGTTCGTAGGACACCCCCAGGGGGATTCCTCCAAGATGGCAGGCCCACGGGGTCCCCTGTGCAGAGGGCAGGCCCACGGGGTCACCTGTGCAGAGGGCAGGCCCAGGGGGTCACCTGCACATTCTTTACACTCACAGGAAATCCCCCAAGAGGGTTGACATATGGGATCCCTGCACAGAGGGCGGGCCCACAGTCACCTGCTCACTCTTGACACTCTTGGGGTATCCCCAGAAGAGTGGGCACACAGGGTCACCTGCGCATTCTAGACACTCTTGGGGGATCCCCAGAAGAGTGGGCAAACAGGGTCACCGGTGCATTCTAGACACTCTTGGGGGATCCCCAGAAGAGTGGGCACACAGGGTCACCTGCGCATTCTAGACACTCTTGGGGGATCCCCAGAAGAGTGGGCACACAGGGTCACCGGTGCATTCTTGACACTTGGGCTCAGAGCCTCCCCCTTTCACAGCAGGCAGCACTTTTCCACAGTTAAGACTTTTGAAAGGTTGTTGTTTTTCTTCTTTTTAAGAAAAGCAGACACAAGTATCAACAATTCAGACATGGAAAAGCATTTTAAAATAAAAGTTAATGAGTGCCTGCCCTTTTCCAGATGGAATAGCTGCAGTGAAATTGTGAAGCGAATTTGTTATCTTGATAAACTTTCCAAAGTTGTATGGATTCATTTGGTCTTAAGTGGTTTTGACCTGAATGCTGTACCTACACTCCCAAAAGCATTGCATGTCAGTTGACAGAGGAGTGGGGCAGAGTAGGGAAATTCACCACAGTTCCAAAAGTGCTTTAAAGGCTTTTTCTAAAATGCATTCATTACTCTTTAAATAGGCCATGTCTAGAGACTCTGAAGTCCCATACGTAAGTAGGCTATGAGTTTGGGGGAACTTCTTCAGCTTCACTTGGTGCTGATTCCAGCATCTGCAGCTCTTGACCCCTTAGTGTGCAAGCAGAGACTGAGAATGGGGTAGAGGCTTTTGAAGCTGCATTAACATTGTCGTCTGTTAGTTCCTTACGTGACTGTCTGAGGACAGTGAAAACAGCCCTCCTGGAGGAAACTGTTCATTTTTGGCTGCGAAGAAGAGCCTAATTTATTTTCAAGGCAAAACTTCTGCACCGGGACAAATGTCTTCATTATAATCCAAAAGCAGCATCAGAAAAAGAAGCTCAACTGTGCAAATGGAAACGAATGGGGCTGCTGCTGCCACTTCTTGGTTTTTAATCAGTCGAAATGAAATTCTGCCTCCCAGACAGAAGTTGACGAGGAACTGCAGACGGCCCCTGTACTGAGGGCACTTTATCAGTGTTTAGAGCAACCTTCAAGATCACGACACTCTGCTCTGAGGACTAAAAGAACTCAGAGATAAATATACATCTACCATGTAGTGAGACCCTCTTTGAATCTGAACTAAATTAGATGATGGAAAACATCCTTGGGTGAGTTCATCATGCCTGTACTTTGTGGAATGATAAAAATTTTCAACATAATTTGTTTCCTTGAAATGACACCAACACCTAAAGTTAAATTTAAATTTATGGGTATAGGCAAGTGTTACTTTGTGAGGCATAGAGTTACACTTATATAGAATAGTTTATCGGGTGACATTCAGTAATCATTTTATTTACGCATAACTGAGAACCATTCAAGTGACTGTATAATTACTTCATATAAGTACTTAATAGACAACTTTACTATTGTTTTCCCACCACTTTATAACTGATTCTACTTTCAAAAGATAAGTGATTTTGTTTCCAGTTGAGTACTTATTTGAAAAATAGGAATCAGTTTGGCCCACACTGTTTTGTACTGAGATGGCATAAATGTCACGTCCTTCCAGCACTTGAGGCATTCAATTTGCAGAATAGGATGTATATTTTAAGTGGGTTTTAAATCTTTTGTAGGACTACTTTTATTTCAGACCACAGCCTCTGATATAATGTAAGCTTGTTAATTCATGTGCAAAATATTTTAGTATCCAGGGTGTTTAACTAGAAAGGAGCTCCACTTGCCTCCCCATGCTCTTAGAAGGGAGGCTGGCTGTGCCCCTACTGAGGTGTGTCAAATGAGTGCCGGTTTTATTCCATGACATCAAGAACATTGCTTAACTTCTGTACCCATCAGTTCATAAATCGGCAGAAAGTCCATTGCTTCTCACAGTTCAGCAGTTGGGGTAGCAGAGGCAGTCTCTGAAACATGCCGAGCAGCCTGAGGCTCCTGGGTGCTGTGCCCGGAGCTGGCCTCACCACAGCACACACAGACTGTTTCTTCTCGTGACCAGCTGAGCTTTAGGTGGTAGCGTGTGTGAGAGGCTTTGCCACTCAACTTTCAATTTCAGTCTCCCAGGCACTGTCAAGCTTTTTATAACCAATGGGGAATTTCACCTTTAAGTCGGACCACAGCTGCCTCTTGAGTTGGTGCAAGCTGGAAGAGTCACAGTGGACCCTACCTTGACTTAGGAGGGTGGTTGGCACCATGATTTTAAATAAAATACAGTGAATGGGGTCCAGCACCCAGCTTATTCTACGTTAGGGACTGCTCACTATAAAGGTTTCCTTGTAGTTGGGTAGACCCTTCCTGGATGGAAGGCAGCTGTGGGAATGGCTAAGATGAAAGGCGAGGCTCAGCACTTTTAGGGTGGGGCTGAAAAAGGAATCTGCTGGCAAAACTCTGTGTCAGGTGCCAACTTCTAACAAAAGCAGGAAAATCCCTGCTACATCTTAGCTGGGCATTCAACAGTCTCTGCAAGTCACGCTTCACCACAGCTGGGTCTGTGTACCTACCCTGCTAAGAGTTAGGCTAGGGGTCCAGCCCCTTCCTTTATGGGAGCAGGGCATGAGCTTAGCCACCCTCCACAAGTAAGAGGGCCACCCGCCATGCAGCTGCCTCTGTGGCTCACACCCAGACATGAGGGGTCAAGGAGAGGTCAGGGTCAAGGCCTGAGAAGCTCAGACCACACTTATTAGGCATCTTCATTCCAGCCAACATGCTTCTGAATGAGAACAGCATGACGGGACACCAATTCAGAATGTATGCACACCAACCCTAGTCCTTCAGGTGCATGACACCTATGCTAGTATCTTAAGAACCCACAACTGCACATTCTAGATCCTTCAGAAACAATAACCACGTTTCTGCTACCTTCAGAACCCACAGCCACCCATCCTTGTTCCCTCAGAACCCATGACCACCCATCCTTATCCCTTGAGAATCCCTGAGCACCCATCCCCATCCCTTCGATATCCACGACCACACATCCTCATCCCATTAAAACGCAGGACGTCCCATCCTTATCTCTTCAGAATCCCTGAGCACCCATCCCTATCCCTTCGATACCCATTACCATACATCCTCATCCCATTAAAACCCAGGACGTCCCATCCTTATCTCTTTAGAATCCCTGAGCACCCACCCCCATATCCCTTCAATACGCATGACCACACATCCTCATCCCATTAGAACCCAGGACCTCCCATCCTTATCCCTTAAAATCCCTGAGCACCCATCCTCATCCCATGAGAAGCCATGACCTCCCATCCTTATCCCTTTAGAATCCCTGAACACCCATCCTCATCCCATTAGAATCCATGACCTCCCATCCTTATCCCATTAGAATCCATGACCTCCCATCCTCATCCCATTAGAATCCATGACCTCCCATCCTTATCCCTTTAGAATCCCTGAACACCCATTCTCATCCCTTCAATACCCATGACCACCCATCCGCATCCCATTAGAACCCATGACCCCCCATCCTTGGTCCTTTAGAATACTTGAGCACCCATCCTCTTCCCTTCACTACCATGACCACCCATCCTAATTCCTTCAGAAGCCCTGAGAACCCATCCCCATTTCTTCAGAATCCATGACTACCCATCTCATGTCTTCAGAACCCCTGACCACCCATCACTGTCCCTTCAGAACCCACAATCACTCCTCCTTGTGTTTTCTGAGCCCATAGTCACCCATCCTAGACCCTTCAGAATACATGACCACCCATCCTTCTCCCTTTAGAACCCATGACCTCCTACTCTTGTCTCCTCAGAACCCGTGACCTCTCATCCTCATTCCTTCAGAACCCGTGACCTCTCATCCTGATTCCTTCAGAACCCATGACCTCTCATCCTCATTCCTTCAGAACTCGTGAGCTCTCATCTTGATTCCTGCAGAACCAATGACCTCTCATTCTCATTCCATCAGAACCCATGGACTCTCATTCTCATTCTTTCAGAATTCATGACAACACATCCTTGTCCCTTCAGAACTTGCAGCCTTCCATCCTTGTTCCTTTAGAATCCATGAACATCTATCCTATTTTGGCCATTTGCTCGGAATTTTGTTTAATGGGAGGCAGACCCTCCTAAGGTTTGAGTGCTGCTTTCTCATGGTATTGCTCCAACCCACTGAGCCAGAGACCGCTCCCTTAGGTGAGCTTTGAGCCAGATGTGGAGTGGTGTTAGGACCTTTAGCGTCAGATTCTGGCCTTGTTTATGACTTAAGGGATCATTCAGTTCCACAGCAGACTCTCCTTTCATAGAATAATAAAATAGGACATCATTGGGCAACCCTGTTTCTCCCTTTCTGTCTGTGAAGGTAGAGTTTTCATGAAACGCACAAGTTCTGCAAGTTAGGTTCTCTGGTCAGGGCTGAAAGAACCTCTGAGTCACTGGTGAGACACGAGATTCTAAATGGCTTTCCCCAGGATGGACTGGTCTTTAACAATGGGCTGTTTAAGTGTGCAGCTGAGGAGCATTACTGGGAGCTCCCTGTTACTGCCACCCAGACCTGAGAGGAACATATAGAAGAATCACATTTGGATCCCACGTACATTGAATTGCAATTAAGAAAATCCTTTTTTTAATCCTAAATGGTTTTCATCATAGTAAACTTGTTTCCCTTTGGTGAATATATTTATGTGTATTTTTTCCTGCTTACTATGTGCATATCTCTCAGAAATACATATTGGTTTTTACTGATATTGCTCTTCGAATAATTTTTTAGTTGACAAAGTAGAAGCTATACTCCCTTTCTTCCTCCCTCTTTCCCTTTTTCTCTATCCTTCTCTCTCATTTCTTCCCTCCCTTCCTTTTTTAAATTTTTTTCTGGGTGCTGTCTTTTTAAATTTGATTCAGTCTTGAAAATAGCATTTCTCTCATTTCCCCTGACCAGGAGTAGTTCCCCTTGTATTTGATGATGAAGATTTGTGAGACTCTAAATGGAACCGTGGGAGCTCTGGGAAGAGTGTGATACCAGCTCTTAAGAACATTGCAAAACTGGGAGCTTTGGCTTAGGTCTGCCAGATGGAGGCTGATGAGGAGATACAGTTAAATCCAGTGTAATGCTGTGCCTTCTAATCTCTTAAATAAACAGGTCCGCCAGGTGGAGGCTGATCAGAAGATCCAGTTAAACCCAGCATAATTCTGTGCCTTCAAATCTTTTATACAAACTCGGTTGGGGGCACTAAATATTGAGATGTATTTGAATTAACCTATATAAACCTTTCTGTCTAAACTATCTCACAGGTCAGAGAATAAGTTTCAGCTCAGAAGTTTTGAATGATTACCTTTGACTGTTTTGTGAATTATGAACCAAAAGGCATCTCCATTAATCAACTTTTATAGAAATTTTAATAACTAATGGCTTTTGCCTTCTAAAATGTAAAGCAAAGAAACATGAGTAATGCTTTTTATTACTGTAAGCTCACATGGTTGTTCTTTATGTTTCACTTGTCAGTCCCCATGAGGTGGGTGAGGTGGGTGATAATGTTTAAATTTACTTCAGTAACACCTGAGACTTAGTAGGTAAAGCCTCCTCCTGGTCAGAATGAGATAGCAGGACCTAGTAAGTCCAAGCCCAGTGCTTTCCAGTAAAATACTATTTTCTAAGCACACGTGTCATGGAAGATGCCTGTTAGCTTTGGAGATTCTAAAAGGAAAAACCATTACAGTGTCAAATGTTTGGTCTAAAACTTGGAAAAATGATACATTATAAACCTGAGATGGCCATTCAAATAATGTATAATTTATCTTTCCTTTATTCATAAGGAAAAAAAGGAATAGTTCTGTGAACAGCCTCTTTTCCTCCTCCTCCAGCTCCTAGATAACTCTCCCTCCCTCTTTTTCTCTCACAACCTTTCCCACTCCCTTTAGGAATAAAATCTAAAATGATATTTTTTTCTTCAGAACTTTGTAAATTTATTAATATTCATTAATAATGTCAAGCATTAACCTCATCTTTTCCTCAGTATTCTTTCCTGTTTGCATAAAAATTATTTTATTTTTCAGAAGAATCTTCTTTCTTCTGAAACAAAGAACACGTTCTGATTGACAACAAGCATTCAGGTTGCTCCTTGGAGCAGGTAGTCACCATCTTTTTCTTGCCTGTTTTTGGAGGAAGGGAGAGCATGGTACTCTTAAAAAAATTTAGTCCTTCATTTCCCCCAATAGCACTGTCCTGGAACTGTGAAAGTTCTCATCCCCATCATTTTCCCAGTGTTTAACACCAATAAAAATGTCAGGTACTGTCCTAAACGCTGTCTGTGTAGTAACTGATAGGATGTGTTATCAGTGTAGTAACTGACAGTGTAGTAACAATGACTGACAGTGTAGTAACAATGACTGACAGTGTAGTAACATGTGTAGTAACTGATCTACATGTGCTAATCCTCATAACACATGTAGAACGTAGGTCCTCTGTTGTCTCCATTCTGAAGACAGAAACTGAGTAAGCAGGGAGAGGACCATGAGCCAAGGAACTTGCCAAAGAGAAGAGCCAGGAAGTGGCTCCAGGGCTTCTGCTTCCAGAAGGGTCTCCTGCAGCCCAGACTCCTCCCTCAGGGACCTCAGAGCTCAGTCCAGAGCCAAGCACATTGTCAACCAGGATTTCTCCTCAGACTGTGTGTGTGGAAAGCTGGGCCACTGAAGTAAGCTATATTTATGTCACTGTGGCTGTGCTAATGTTTTCCTATATTTCTGTTTTTATTACTCATCATATATGCTTTTCTGTTTGTTTCCTACCATTCATGATACACTTGTGAACTGAATGTTCTCACCATGCTATGGTCTAGCTGTGTTCCTGCACTAAGCTGCTTAAGAAAGCTGAGCAGCTGAAAACAGGAAACCTGCATTTTAGCTCATCTGTGTTATTGATCTTAAGCAAACGTGTGATTTTCATGATCTTTTGAAATACAGATAATAACCACAGGTGTCACTGGTATCATCTGAAATGCCACACACAGCCCCCATGTGGCATTTTCCTTTTTCTCCGTCAGATGATCTCATTTTAATGGGGTAGAAGCCAATCTGCAGGACGGCTAAGTGAAGCGTGGAACCCCAGGCTCCGGGTTTCAGGCGTGATTCCCATTCCGGCTGCTGGCATGGTCCTTGGAGGCTCTGCCCCAACATGGAGGACACATCATTTCCCCTCCTCGCTGACTATCCAGCACCTCCTCATTTGCGGCCTGTATTCTAGTTTTTCAAATCCCTCTATGTATTTGCATTCCATAAAACTTCTTCCTTCTCTGGCATCCTCAGACCATTTTACCGAGATTGACGTTAAATATTTCCCCGCTACTGTGTACGGCCTTGCAGTGATGGACCGAGATGCCTACAGCTTTCTCCATGCACTATCTATGACAGCATCAGGGCTGTGAAAATCTTCCTGAAAGGTATTTAATCATCATTCTCAGGTGGAACTTGGAGCCTCTCCAGAAGGTTATGGTTAGAGCTTTGCAATTAAAATTCTACTGCATCCCAGACAAATACTCAGCTCTCGATCGGATGTTTTTTATGGAAAAAATGAGTTTCTTTCATTACCTGAAATGGAATTTTCTATGATAGCAGGACACTTGTTTTTCAACCAATTGTAGGTACTATATTTATAAAAAATGTTTCTAGATTGTGTTCGAATTCCATATAACCACTTATTTCAGATTATATCATGCAAATGAAGCCAACTCAATTCTTAAAAATAGGGGCTGTTTCTTCTTGCTATATAATCAGATTCAAATCTAACATTACGAAAGCCAGGTAATGTATGTTTTTATGTTTTATTAGATAAATAGCATAAAAATACCTATCACAAATGGATGTGTTCTCACTAATGCTCTTTGATATTTGTACATTTCAGACGTGCAGGTTTTCACATTGTCTTGTATATAACTTACTGAAACCGGTGTTTGGGAATTTGAAAGCAAAACACTGCAGAGGTGGGAAGGCTGTCCTACAGTTAGGCTCTTAAACCTGGAGTTAGTGGGACTGAGGCGGTAGGGCGGCGGGGAGGCGGAGATGTGGGCAGGCAGAAACTCAGGGACGGCTGCGGGGGCTGAAGTAGGACACAGTGGGCTTGGAATTGGCATTGGCATTGAGAATCCCTGGCGCCCGATCCCCCCTTCTCTGTAAATAACAAGCTCATTGCTGTGGATGCTTCCGGCTCTGGAAGTCGATAATTTGTAAAACCGTTCATGTATCCACTGCCATGGTCTTATTCCACATGTCTTCAAACAAGAAAGAAATCAGTGACTCAAATGCCAGTGCCTGATGGAGACTCTTGGTGAATACCTGAGCTGCTGGTGCCATGGATTCTGCATTTATGCAGATAGGTGGCCTGCTCCACCTGCAAGGCCTGGCAGGGCCATGGATTTTCGCAGCCCTCTGCCCTTTTTTCTCAAAAATCGGTTGATTTTTTAAAATAGGTAGGTCTTTGAAGGCTTCTTCCATGTATAAAACTATATTTTCATGTAGCCAGAAGCAGGACAGAGAGGAAAAGAGACTCATAGACAGGTGAGGAGGGTTGCAGGGAAGGTGAGGGACAGGGCTCTTTCTTCGTGCTGTGCATGGCAGAGGTCAGCCTGGGAGGTCTGGTGGCAGGTTCAGAGGCTCTGCCTTCCGCCGCGGTCACTGCTGTGCTGCAGAGGGCTTTCTGTGAGGGTCTCTGGGTCACGTTAATCAGAATGTCTTTTGGAAAGAACATCTGTTGTCTCTGAAAGGAAAGATGTGAAGAGACTTTCGAGGGGTCCAGGAGACAGAATGTGGCTCTGGAGGCTCCCACGGGCTCTAGAAGGCACTGCCCGTTGTGGTGCAGGTGAGGAGCCTCACTGGAGGGTCCCCAGGGGAATGGGCGTGTCTTCTAGGCAGCTCCTTCTGAGACAGGGACCCCACATGTGCTGACCTCATGGGGAATCCCCAGCCCTGTCCCCAGCCTGGCTCTTAAATGGACCTTCTGCTCATGTTCCTGGAGCCGCCTCTTGCAGAGTCGCTGTAGCCACACTTTGAGGAAGATGCCTGGTGGTTGGGCTCAGCAGGGTGACCCCAGGCCAGGTGGATCCTGTTTTTTCCTGAGCGCTCTGGCCACTATGAGGGATGAGGGAAGGGGCAGGCTGAAAGCCAGGGGCCCTGGGTTTCATGGCCCTGTGTGTGGGAGTGGAGGCCCCTTTCTGACCACGTTAGAGCTTCATACTGCTTTTCCCTGGAGGGTGCCGTGGCTCCCAGGCAAATCATTTGGGGAAGTGGCGTTCAGGCCCCTCAGCTGACCCTCTCACCTCTGATGGACATGCCTGAAGTGGCCTCATCCCTCAGCCTCGCAGCAGTGAGGGGAGGGGACAACCTGGAGGCAGCCGCAGGCCCCTCCTTTCCCTGTCCTGGTGCAGAACCTCTGAGGGGAGAGGGGAGACCGTTCTGGCTTTCACGAAAAACCTCAGGAACTGCAGCTTTCAGAAAAGTGCGAAGGCCCACAGAACGGTTAACCGTGCAGTCCCGCCCTAATTGACTGTGAAGTAGAAAGACGGCTGGATGTTGCTTTGCTGTGGTCTCGTCATCGTTAAGTGGATTAGTCATTCAGGGCTTGGCTTAGACTCTGAACTAAGAGTCTAAAGATGCGCTTTCCTATTCTGGATCTTTCAAATAATGATTCAACCACGCAAAATGTTCTAAAATAGATTCTCATTCTCCCAATTTAAAAGTAAAACAAAATAAACCGGGCTTTTTATGTTTATGTTTGCCTTTTTAGAAAAGAGTAGCCCCACATTTGGATACGGCGGTGTGCGTATCACAGTGTTTTGTTCAGTGAGAACCCACACGGGGACAGTGGTCTCATGGGATGATAATGCCGTGTTCTTACTGCTCCTTTTCTAAGTTTAGCTAGGCTGAGATGCACACACACTCCCCACTGTGTTCCAGCTGCCGGCAGGATTCAGCAGGTCACGTGCTGTGCGCATCCGTAGCCGGGAGCGGCAAGCCGAACCACACAGCCTGGGTGTGCGGGAGGCTGCGCTCATGGGTTTGTGTAACACACTCTGATGTTCGTACCATGACCAGGTTGGCCAACAACATGTTTCTCAGAACCTGTGCCTGAGACTGAGAGACATGAGATTGATTTAGGTACTTGATATTTTGTATACCTAGGAGCGTGTGTCAGAAATATTGAAAGTCTGGAATTTAATGACTTTGTCTGAAGGTTCCAAAATACCCAATGTGCCAAATCGGTCTCTGATAACAGATTGAAAGCTGATTGTTTGTAAAGTGTTGGAAGTCTGGTCTTTACTAGTTTTTGGCCAATCTGTACTGGAAATAAGCCCTGAAGGCACAGCGTGCGTTAACCTGGATGGAAGCATCAGAAGCGCATCGGGCACATGGCCTGCATGTGTGTCTGAGGCCACTGGCAAGTTGACACTTCCCATGGGAACTTACAATTCTTTGCCCACTCATAGTAACGTGTTTTCAGGAACAAGACATCAACAGGAACTCACAATTCCATGTCATAGTTTTCTCTTGTTTTGTGTACAGACTTGGACATTGGAATCACATTTTAAAGTATACTTAAAGAGGTGAAAATTTAAAAAGATGATTTTATACCCTTCCAGAATGGAAGCAAGTCTCGTCACTAACATTGGCAACTATACTCCTAATGAAGATCCATAAAATACAGGGATGGGGAGACATGGCTATGATTGCAAGAGGGGCAGCGGCTCCCAGGAGCCTTGCGGGAAGCTTGAGTTTGCCGCGTTCCCCGTAGGTGAACCCTGCTGTCTTGGTTTCACTTTTACTTAGTTTTCTTAAATCTCTGTAACTGCAGAGACAGTTAGAGTTGGTGCTGGCATATGCTGTGCCTCCCACATTGCACCTTTTCACGTGTTAACAGGAATCTTGCATTTTAGGATAGGAAAGAAACTGTCCTTTGGCAGAGGCCCTGAGGAGCAGCCTGGATTCACGGCCAGAAGCACTGACTCCGAAGTCAGCAACTGTGCACCGTGGACCCCCAAGTCCACATCTGTAAATCCCGGACCCCCAGGTCCACATCTGTAAGCCCCAGACCCCCATGTTCACATCTGTAAACCCCGGACCTCCAGGTCTGTGTCTGTAAACACTGGACCCCCAGGTCCACGTCTGTAAACCTTGGACCCCTAGGTCCATATTTGTAAACCCCGGACCCCCAGGTCCACATCTGTAAATCCCAGACTCGCACATCCACATCTGTAAAACCCGGACCCCCAGGTCCACATCTGTAAACCTTGGACCCCCAGGTCCACGTCTGTAAATCCCAGACTCGCACATCCACATCTGTAAAACCCGGACCCCCAGGTCCACATCTGTAAACACTGGACCCCCAGGTCCACGTCTGTAAACCCCAGTCCCCCAGGTCCACATCTTTAAACCTCGGACCCCCAGGTCCACATCTGTAAACCCCAGTCCCCCAGGTCCACATCTTTAAACCTCGGACCCCCAGGTCCACATCTGTAAAGTGAGTAATGGCAGGCACACCACCAGGCTCTAATTCTAATCACAGCTGGGGGATCCTGGGCGTGTAGTTCGTGTGGGGCACTGCACTCAGTTAAATGAGATGACTCCAGGAGTGCTGTTGATGCAGGGTGGACCTTCAGTATCAGCTGTGAGTGATGTGTGTTATTGAAAAATGCACTCCAGCATCCCTAGATTTAAAAGGTTTTATTTGGAGAAGCAGATGTTTGGACTGATGGGAAATTTAATGTTCTGTTTTATTGATATAGATATGATTGTATAGATGTATTTATTCTCATTTATTATTCAAAAAAGTAATAAAAGGCAACTCACAGATATGACAACAGACATTCAAAGTAAAACAATATCTACAAGATAAACCAGGAGCAGAAGGGACCTGTCAGCCTGAGCTGCCGTGTCCTTGAGATAAGCCAGGAATTTAGACTTGTGTCTGGGCAGCCTGAAAAAAACATGGGGACAGAGAATCAATTAGGTGACTCAGGTGCCCATTAGATAAAAGCAGACGCTGTAGTTTCTGAAGCACAACTGTACCTAATCCCAGGCGACAAGGAGACCCCCTGTGGGTGTTTACCAGGAGGCTGCAAAGCAGGCAGGGACCAGAGGCTGCACATCAGCCTCTCCGTAACCATGGCAACCAGCATCTTCCTCCCAGGCAGGGTGTCCCGAAACAGGCCTCACCAGAGGCCTGACGTTTGGTGCAGTCATCTTTGGGGGGAATGGGAGTGTGGCACAGCACCTCCCTGATGAGAGGAAGGAGGAGTCCTCCCTGCACAGCACTGCCCTGAAGGCTCTCAGGGCCGGGTCCTGGCTGCGTCCCTGCTGTTCCCCAGAGCACAGCTTATGCCCCACACACTTCCCCATGCCACTCAGCTTTCCATAGAAGGATGAGCAGTATTTTCCTTAATTTTGAGAAAAAAATTTTTATTTTTGATTTTTTTGGGAAATATAAAATGCACTCATTTTATAGCAGGATAAAAGCAGTAATACAACCTTCATGGGGTTTGCTGGAATCTTTCAGCTGCTTTTCCTGGGTCTCCAGCCCCTTGGATCATGGGTGCTGGGTGTGTCCTGTGTTTAGGAAAAATGAGTGACTGACTTAGTTCCTGGGATGCTATAACACACTGCCATAGAGGGATGGCTACAAATGGCACCTTCACTTCTCACAATGCTGCAGGCCACGAGTTCCAGATCTAGGGGCTGGCAGGTGTCTGGTGGGAACCTCTTCCCTGGCTTGCAGGAGGCGCCTTCTCACTCTGTGCTCACAACGGAGAGAGAAGGAGCTCTGGGCTCTTCTCATCTTATTGGGGAGGAGAGAGGAGGTCTGGGCTCTTCTTGCCTTATGGTGGGGAGAGGAGCTCTGGGCTCTTGCTTGTCTGATGGGGGAGAGAGGGAGCTCTGAGCTCTTCTGGTTTTACGGGGGTGCTCATCCTGCCATAGGTCCTCCACCCACATGACCTCATCCCACCTGAATCACTTCCCAAGGCCACACCTCCTCATGCCATCCCACTGAGAGTTAGGGCTTCAGCATGTGAATTTAGGGGGAACAGGAACACCTGCTCCATACTGCGACTTTCTGAGAATGAACACGGGAGCCATTCCACATTAGGTGGGATGTTCGATCGACACAGGGACCGTTCCACATTAGGTGTGATGTTTGCTGGACACGGGGTGTGTTCCACATTAGGTGGGATGTTTGCTGGACACAGGGGCCATTCCACGTTAGGTGGGATTTTTGCTGGACACTGGCACTGTTCCACATTAGGTGGGATATTTACTGGACACAAGGCGTGTTCCATATTAAGTGTGATGTTTGCTGGACACGGGTTCTATTCCACATTAGGTGCAATATTTGCTGGACATGGGTGCCATCCCACATTAGGTGGGAATTTTTCTGGACATGGCGCTCGTTCCACATTAGGTGGGAAGTTTGCTGAACACGGGCACTATTCCACATTAGGTACGATGTTTGCTTTGGGGTTCTGGTAAGACATGCTTGTGTTACAGACATTTCCTATATTTCTAGCTTGTGAAGGTTTTTTATCCAGAGTATGTTTTGAATTTTATGCTTTTGGGGACATCTGAGTTATTTTTTCCTCCCTTAATTTATCAGTGAGACAGTCCCATTTTCCAATGCTGAATCATTCTTCCATTCTGCTGGATTTGATTGACAAATACCTTAATTAGAATGTTTGTATCTTCCTAAGTGTGGTTGTTATGAATTAGAGAGGATTGATGGTGTCATAAGCGTGACCAGCTATGAAAGAATACAGGTTAATCAGCACAGACTAGAAGAAGATGGCGTGCGTGTTCCCAGATAATGCACAGAGGTTAGTGCCGTGATCTTCTGATGATTGACAGTTATTCATTGTATGTGTTAATTGTGAAATCAACAAGTAAACCTTATTTGTCTGAGAGTGGAAAGCTACTGTCGTATTTAAAAGACATACATTTGTAGGAAGAGAAAACAAGTTTTTGATGACTTTTAATCTCCATAGAGAGTCTTATTTTCTTTTTGGTGATTTTATGGCAAAATCTCTTCTATTAATCAATTTATATTAAAGCCTGGGGTAAAATCTAGACTACCTGAAGCATGGATGGAGATGGGTGAGTGAGGGACCAGCAAAATTAGCTGCTAGATACAAAGTTCTGTGATATCACAGTTAAGTGACTTGTCTTTCCTGAGTGGTTGAAAGAGGAGTGCGAGGTTAAGAATCAACAAAATAATTGAAAGACTGGGCTGCAGCAGTGCAGGCAGTACTGTCTGATGTATTTTCTTGCCACACACTTATTTACTGTAACATAAATGTGTGTACCTTGATAGAGAACTGAGCTGGTGTCCGCTTGCCCAACACAGGAAAGCCAGATGCTCACACGGAAGTTTTGACAGTGAAGTAAAAGAAGGTGTTTATTTCACAGTACTAAGCAGGGGACCAGGCAGCTGCTGCTCTAATCCTGGCCTCCCCGATGGCTGAAGGCAAGGATTTTTTAAGGCAGGAGTGCAGAAGCTACAGGCAACATCATACATACACCTATGGAGGCCACACGTTAGTTTAAGCTGAAAAGGGCAGGACGTCCTGTCGCCAGGGCTCACGGGTCATAGATGGATTCACAGATCTTCTCATTTTCAATTGGTTAATGAAGAGAAGATTTGTTTAAAATTTTCGGGGTTAGCAGAAAAATGTTAACTTGCTAGGAAGACTGACTTTCTCCAAGGCCCTCAGGAAGAAAGTTAGAACAAAGGGCATTCCTTGAAGTTCTGTCTTCACTTCTCTCTAATCTGAGGGGGCGTTGTGTGTGTGGTGGGGTCCTTAGTCAGGGTCTGAGCCTGTGAAGGACGGTCAAGGGCAATGTCCAGAAGTTTTCTTTAGTTTCCATGAGAAAGCAAACATCTGGCCTTAGGTTCCTTGGCTATGTTTTAGGTGGATTACCTTCTTAACAAGCTACTTGACTACTCTGGGGCTGGCTAGATACTGGGAGTTTTTCTTAAAAGAATTTTGGAATTTTCCTTTACTTTCATGCCTCGGGATTTGCAGGGGCCTAAAAGTGGGGGAATTTCTGCTTCATTTCAGCTTCTCTGTAGAAGATCATGATTAGAAAATTATGAAAAATAAATTCATCTTTCTGTAAAACTGGGAAGCTATGTTATCATAAAATTATATTGATTGTTAATAGAAGTCATTGTGAGAAATATATATGAATAAAAAATATATTTTTTGCTTTAGAAGAGACTTAGGATGATACTGAATATATTAATTTTCTGGGAAAAAAATTAAGTCCAATTTTATCAGAAATAGATTTCTGGAACTGTGACTTTTGCCCAAATTATAAAGCTAGTTTGGAATTAAGGAGGGCCTGGACATAAACACTTTGATCACCAAGTCATAATACGTATTACCCAGATTTCATTACAGTATTAAATTCTAGCTTAGCCAGCATCACAAATGTCAGGAATTTATATTAATCATATGAATGTAAACAATATAATTAAGAGTAGTCTAAAAGAGGATTTTTTTGGATTTCAAACAATATAGTATTTGTAATGAACATTACACAATTGTTTTATACAGCCATAAAATCCACATTGGGAATTGATTAACCCTTTATTTTTTGTTTTTAAGTTCAGGGGTATAAGTGCAGTTTTGTTTCATAGATAAATGTGTATCATGGGGATTTATGATGCAGATTATTTCCTTATCCAGATATTAAGCCCAGTGCCCATTAGTTACTTTCCCTGCTTCTCTCTCTCTTCCTCCTCCACCCACCCTCCACCTCCCACAGTCTCCAGTGTATGCTGTTCCCCTTTATGCATCCGTGAGTTCTCATCATTTAGCTCCTACTTATAAGAGAGAACATGTGGTATTTGTTTTCTCTCTATTAGTTTGTTAAGGATAATGGCCTCCTGTTCATCTATGTTCCTGCCAAGGACATGATCTTGTTCTTTTTTATGGCCACGTAGTATTCCATGGTGTATATGTACCACATTTTCTCTAACCAGTCTATCACTGATAGGAATTTAAGTTGATTCCATGTTTTTGCTATTGTGAATAGTGCTGCAATGAATAATACCCAGTAATGGGATTGCTGGGTCAACTGGTAGTTCTGTTTTTAGATCTTGGAGGAATCACCACCCTGTCTTCCACAGTGGTTGAAATAATTTACACTTCCACCAACAGTGTATAAGGATTCCTTCTTTTCTGCCACCTTGTCAACATGTGTTATTTTTGAGTTTTTAAGAATAGCCAGGAATTTGTATTAATTAATGATAGAATGTATATTAATATTAATCATATTGATAATATAAGCTAAAACATGACTTCAAATTGAATAAACTTTTATGAGTTTGTTTTCACACTGCTGTGAAGAACTGCCTGAGACTAGGTAATTTATAAAGGAAAGAGGTTTAACTGACTTATAGTTCAGCAGGGCTGGGGAGGCCTCAGTAAACTTACAGTCAGGCCAGAAGGGGAAGCAGGTGTCTTAGAGCATATGAGGGCGCAAAAAAAACTACCATTTACAATGTAAACCATCAGATCTCATGAGAATTCACTCACTATCATGGGAACAACATGGGGGAACCACCCCCATGATCCAGTCCCCTCCCCCAGGTCTCTCCTTCACCTGGGGCTTACAATGCAAGATGAGATTTGGGTGGGGATGGCTATAGAATCAATATCAAACTCTATTGATTAAACTTTGAATATGATTTTTAGTATTAAAGAGGGCTTTGATAAGATGATTCTGTTATTTTCTTTTTCCTCCATTCTTGTCACTGAAAAAATGTCTTTCCCCAAGGATTTTAACACCTTAACCTATAAAGCTTTCTGAGATTTGACAGTTTTTTTTTTTTTTTTTTTTTTTTTTTTTTTTTTTTTTTTTTTTTTTTTTTTTTTTTTTTTTTTTTTTACTGTTACTGGTTACATAAAATTACAAGTCTAGACACTTACTCTATGTAACTTTGTGGGGTTTTTTGTTTTGGTTTTCTTTTTAACAAACATATGTCAGTATTTTCCAATTTTCAGACAGCTGCCTAAGCAAAGCCTTTGGCCCCAAATCCTGTTTCAAAAATTAAAAAGCAGCTTCAGGACATAGTTTTATAAAAAGCAAAGCTAAGAACCCAGGCAGCTGTCTGAGTCCATCTTTTTTTTTTTTTTTTTTTTTTTTTTTTTTAATTTTTGTGGAATCTTGCTCTGTCACCCAGGCTGGAGTTCAGTGGCACGATCTTAGCTCACCGCAACCTCCCCGGGTTCAAGCAATTCTCCTGCGTCAGCCTCCCGAGTAGCTGGGACTTCAGGCGCACACCACCACGCCTGACTAATTTTTGTATTTTTAGTAGAGATGGGGTTTCACCATGTTGGCCAGGATGGTCTCAATTTCCTGACCTTGTGATCTGCGCACCTCGGCCTACCAAAGTGCTGGGACTACAGGCACGAGTCATTGGGCCCAGCCTGAGTCCATTTTTTTCTTAGAGGAAAGAGCCTTTTAAGGTGCACCAGTGGAGAAGTGGAAATGGTTTTTATGAACCATGCAGAGATAGTTACTTACAAATTTGTCACCTTAGATCCTGGAAAGGAGTTTTTTGTTTTTTTGGATTTTTTTTTTGCCCATTTCTTAAGAAGCGCTAGACTCTGAAAAGGAGCATAAGGTGTTTCAAGAAACGGAGCATGACACATCTGAGGGGAACCGCATTCCCAGGGTTATTCTTCCTCACTGCCTTGCGGCATGCCAGTAAGCATCCTTTCCAGGAACTCTAGGATGGGCACTAAGCCTTTGTTTTAAAAAAGCCTCTCCATAGATCCCTAAGCTTAGTAATGCAGGCAGTGGCCACTTTTGTGGGCAGTATGAGCTGGTGATATTTCTGGTGGAAAAACGCAAAGAAGATGTTTGTGATGATGAAAAAACAAATCTCTGTTGAGCATGGGGGATTGGTGGGAATCATTGCATGGAAGGTTGCCAGTCATTTTAATCACAAGCAATTATTTTTCAAAGTTAAGAAATGAGATTTAAACTGCTTTGCAGTTTGCCTCTTGCCACAGAGTGCAGAATCAATGAGCCAGATCCTCCAAAAATCAAACCTTATTCAAGTCAAGAAGCTCATCCTCTTCCTGTGCTTAAGATATTTTTCCCAGCCTGCTCACAAAAAAATCCACGGAAGTGAATTGAGATTCCCCTTGCTTTCCTCTTGCTTTCAGGGGAAGCTGCCAGGGAAAAGCAATGAGGAATCTGGATTGCACTGTGCCAAGAGGCGGGACGCTTACCTTTGAAGACCCCTGAGTTCTGCCCCCCTTAGGCACATGTGTTGGGTTGACCCCAGGTCTTGCCTCAATTTCCAGCCTTCTCATTTACCAGCTAATAGACTTCAAACCTCTTAGAAAACTCCACCTTCCATCATCCATGAAGTGGGGCTTGTAAATCAGGTGTCCCAAGGCTTGTCCACAACAGATGCTCGTGGAAGTGAAGGGAGCAGAACTACAGCCTCCCTGTGGCAGCAGCCCTGGACAGGCCAGGGGTGGACGCCCTCATCGTCATCAGGCTGGCTTTGCATAATCAAAGCTTCCTTAGTGAGGGTCATGGAAGACCACGTGGCTAGCACCAAATACAGGGCCCGATGGTGGACAGCATAGGGCGCTAACATCTCATGCCTGGTGCTCCACAGACCGTGACTCTGAACGTGTGACCACGCTCAGTCAAGACGTCTTTCTCCATATTTGCACATTGAATGTGGATTCCCGCAGCCCTGTGCCTGAAGAGAGTGAAGAACCACCCAAAGCCAGCTCTTGACGCTGCCAAATGCAGAGGCCGGGTACCAGGAGGACACGGGGCACACCGCTGGTGCAGATGCGCCTGAGACCCAGGCCTGGCTGCTCTCCAGAATGGCAGTTTTTAATTGTAGTGATCTTAAATGATGAAGAGTAAATGCTCAAAACAAACCAAGACATTTGATAGCAGCTATCATGTGCCGGAGGTATTCTCTCTGCGGCTGCTTCAGCTTGTATGCAGTATATCTGAAGCAGTGTAATTCTGCCTCTCAGGATGGTGCCCAGCCAGTGAGTTAGCTCAGGCCTCAATCCCAGAATGGCTCAAACAATAGGAACTCAGGTTCTTGCAGTTCTGGGGGCTGGAAGTTTCAGGATAAGGGGCCCACAGCCTGATTGGTTTCTCCTGAGGCCCCTCTTTCTGGCTTATGGCGTACGCTCTTCCCTGCACACTGGGGCCTCCCCACTGTGCATGTGTGGGCAGAACCCTGGCATCTCTTCCCCTTTTTATAAAGATGCCAGTCCTGTTGGGTTAGGGTTCACTCAAGACCTCATTTAACCTGGATTATTTCTTTCTAGGCTATCTCCAAACTAGAGTCACTTTGGGCTGGGGCACCAATGTGTGGATTTGATGTGTGCGTATTTTGGTTTATAGCATCCATCAAACCACAGAAACTGCCCAGAGCTGATGTCATGCTGTCGCTGAGGCCACAGAACACTGTCCCATTGCTGCAGGGACCCTCTCACTGAGCGGTCACCTCAGGCTGGCCCACACCATTTTCTTATTATACGCACTGCAGCAAAAACGTTTAATTGACTACAATGGGTGATTCCTAAAGGTATATTTGACTCAGAAAAAATGCATTAGTAAAACTCACTGTTTGAATGTTTCTAGTATTCGGAGCCTAGGTCAGTATCTTTCTAAAATGATTGGTGTCTGAAATAAGAACCCTGGCTGCAGCCTACAACCTTGTTCTTTCTACGTATAAACTCCCCTAATCAAATACTTTTTCATAAAAACATGTGTTTTTGGAAATGAAAAGTTATGACCTGGTTCCCAGCTTTCTCTTTTTATTTTTTTCTTTTAAGACAGAATCTCACTCTTGCCCAGGCTGGAGTGCAGTGGCACGATCCCGGCTCAGTGCAGTCTCTGCCTCCCGGGTTCAAGCAGTTGTCATGTTTCGCCTCCAGAGTAGCTGAGATTGTTGGCATGTGCTGCCATGCCGATCACAAACTCCCGGTCTCAAGCAGTCCACCTATCTTAGACTCTCCACGTGCCAAGATTACAGGCGTGAGATGCAGCGTGTGGCCCTCTCTCTCAGTGTAACATTTTAGAGGGCATCACCTCATCACACTCACGCTGTACCGCTGACACCACGACAGGCAGTTCCAATCCCTTTGTGGCATGAATGCAGCAGACCGAGCCTGAGAACAGACCTGAGGGAGATGGAGTGTCTCCCGGTTCGCTGGTGCTCAGCTTTGGAAAGCACAGCTCCTGGGAGGCTTTCCTGAATGCTCCGAGTCCCCTGTTGGTTTTCTAAACATTGCAGGAGCCTGAGTTGCCCCAGGTGCTGCCTGGGGAGGCCTGGGTGTCCTGTCTGGACCCCAGTGAAGACCCCATGGAGGCTGGAAGCTCTTCAGGCCCTGCCTGCCTCACGTGCTTCCCCCGCTGTGAGGGATTTCACCGTGGATCTGGCTTCTCCCCATGGAACCTGTGCTTTCCACTCCATGTGGCCAGGAAGCTTGGCGAGCTTGTCTCATTCACGGCCATTGGCCCTCAGGTCCACAGGGCCCCGAAAATGCTCTTATTAGAGCAGGCTGGGGCAGCTGGCAAGCAGTGAGGGACATGGGTAGCCCATCAGAAACCCAGAAAGACACTGAGAAGTTCAACTGTGAATAAAAAGCTGAATGACATTCCTGACGAATTCTGTCTTAAGTGGAATGTTGCTGGGCACCTCTCAGGTCTGGAAAAACCTTTTCTGAAGCCAAGTTTCAGTCTGCAGCGGGGCCTTCTCTTCCTGTTTATTTACTAGTCCTCGTGGGAAGCATTCACTCCGCCTGGCCCCCTGACTGGTTATGCGTCCTTCTGATTGAAGGAACTTCTGAAATTGCTTTGGAAGTCCTGGTCGTTCAGGTGTTTCCTCAGGGGATGACCATGCATTTCCTGGGTGCCTGCTGCTGGCCTCTGTGGCCTGGCCTGGCTAGGGGACGTGAATGCGGGTAGCGTGCTGGGCTGCCTGTGAGGCTGGGATGTGCACAGGACTCTGGGGGCTCCCAGCCACCAGTAGCTGCCCCTCATTGCCCCTGTGTTCTATGCCAACAGTTGTGCTTACCTTATGAAAGCAGGTCAGTAAGCGCTGTCTCAGCTGAGGCTGCCGGGAGGAAATACCGTCGGCCAGGCAGCCATGGCAGCAGACGTTCCTTCTCTCAGTTCTGGCGGCAGCATGTCCGTGATCAAGGTGCAGCAGGTGTGGAATCTCCGGAGGACAGTGTCCCAGGTCACAGATGACGCCGTCTTCTGTGTCCTCACATGGGGAAAAGGGTGAGGGGCCTCCCTGGGCCCCGTTATCCAGGGCACTGATTCCATTTGCAGGAGCCCCACCCTCTCTACCTAGTAACCTCCCAAAGCCATCACCTTGATGGTTAAGATTTCAGCATGTGAATCTTGGGGACACAAACAGTCAGCCCATGGTACGTAGGAAACCCACAGATCACTAATCAGCGTGAAGCCCAGGGAAGCGGGAGACATTTCATCAAGGGGAGTAATGCCACGTAGAAGCGTGACACTCCGCATGCCCATATTATCATTTTAGGGCCTTCGTGGAGAGGGAGTGAGGGTGGAGCTGATGCTGGTTTTGGGGTCTCACAGGTCCCAGGGGCTCTGTCAGCACTCTAAGTATGTTATTCTCATAAGGAGTCTGTGGTGTAGGATTTTATTAACAGCTCCAGATTTCTGTGAGGGGATGACGGGGGAGCTGGGGGATTTCCCTGAGGTCTCAGGGCTGGTATTTGGCAGAATGAGGCTTGAACTTGGGTATTCTGGGTCCTGAGCTGACCTTGCTGTCCTCTCTGCTGTCGAGGAACTTGGCATATTTTCATAACATTTTGCGTTTTAAATGGTGTTTTTTTGCTATGTAAGCACATAACAGTGTGGCCTTCAACCCAATGAGAACAACCATCTCCTGTTTCCATTATAAGGAAACCCAGATTCGGAGCTGACACAGCACTCGGCTAGCCCTGTATTGTAGTGGGGAGCGGCTACCAGGGCGACAGGAAACTCTGGGCCTCAGCACTAGTTTCTCTGCCGAAAGCGTTCCTGGACCCGGCATTGCGGGGTGGATGACAGTGCCTCTGCTCCTGGGGAGGCCCTGGCACCATCCAACTGGAAGGCAGAAAAGGGCACACGCACCCGCTCCGTCCTCTTCATAGGCTCTTCCTGCTCCTCGTGCCCCAGGGCTTGTTCCCCACAGTGGTCTGGCCCGCCAGTCTGGCTTCCCTTCCAACTCCCACAACCAGCCCTGATGCCCCTCCAGGGCCCCTGCACTCCGTGTGCCTGCTCGGAGGCCTCCTGGGGCTCTGGCCCTGCCCTTCCTTCCCTCACTCAGCCTGGCCAGGAGCTGACTCCCCTCCCTTCCCTCATTCAGCCAGGCTGGGAGCTGACTCCCAGGTTGTCCTCCTGTAGTTCTGGCCACCTTGTTATTTTTAAATTCCCTGCCTTGGCCAGGCGTGGTGACTCACGCCTGTAATCCCAGCACTTTGGGAGGCTGAGGTGGGCAGATGATTTGAGGTCAGGCGTTCAGCCAACAGAAAGGCCAACAAACCCATCTCTACTAAAAATACAAAAATTAGCTAGGCATGGTGGCACGCACCTGTAATCCCAGCTACTCAGAGGCTGAGGCAGGAGAATCAGTTGAACCCAGGACGGAGGTTGCAGTGAGCAGAGATCGCACCTTTGCACTCCAGCCTGTGCAGCAGAGGGAGACTCTGTCCCAAAATTAAATGAATGATAAGTTCTCTGTCCTCCTCATTGAAGGTGTGGCAGGAATGTGGTTTGGTTTCCTTGGATCTGTGTTTGTTGAGTTCAGGGCTCTGCTGTGTGCCACCTGGAGAAAGCAGCTTTCTACTGGGGAGGGACTGAGGAGCTTTTACATGGGGGCTAGGTCATGATTTCTAAAACGGATGTGGGAGTGACAGGGAGGGCTCAACTATGATTAGACAAAGGTGGTCGTTTTATTTCAGTGTTGGAAGTTGAATATTTTTTAAGTTGACTCATTTTTAAAATCCGTAACTGGATTTCCCAACAAAATTGAATTTGGGCTGAAGAAACCCATTTGGACCTGATTTATATTATGCTTGATAAAGATGACTGCATGTACACACTGATCAGGACTCTGGGATTCAACACATCTGATGTTTAGAGGAAAACCTATATTATTAAAATAAAAATGTAATCGAAAATACTGGCGTTGTGGTCAGAGGGATCTTTCTTCTATGATTAATGGGAATTCTTTATAAGAGATTACACCAATTCTAGAATATATTTCCTGTGGCCGTACTCAAAGACATGGGTAAATATTAGCAAAAATTTGGAAACATCCTTCGCGCTATAACATAGGAGAATGAGAAAATGAGCTGTGTAGCTGAATTTGGCAACAAAACTCATAGTTTTGAAGAATATTTAATAACATGAGTAAAATGCTTAACATATAAAAATTGCTGAAAACTATGACTCAAGGCCAAGCTTTTTTAAACAAAAGCTTGATGCTTACGTTTAGATTTTAGATGCTTTCTTGTTTCTTTATATTTTGGATATTTTCAAAAATTTTTGGAACAAATTCATATTAAGTTTATAATTTCTAAGCATACTGTAAACATTGTGGAAAAATTCACAAGCTTAATTTTGTTTAAGAATGGCTTGGAAAAATATATCTGAGTATTTTGCTGTTTTTTAGATTATTTAAGAATGTCCGTATTCTGCTTACATATATAATTTTTTTGCCATTGAATCGGAATTTTAGACAATCGTTTTACACAAGAACTCTTTGGAAAGTGAATTTACATTTTCTTTAAGGATTTAAAGATCTTTAAGATTCTGACAGATTGCCATACAGTTTTTGGTATATATTAACTGGATAATAAAATTATGCATCATAAGGGTGGTTCACCAATAAACTGAAGGGTTATACAGTTAACATTTTTCTGAAGACAAAAAGCACAATACATAAGCCATGAGTTCTGAGCATCACATGCCTCGTAACTTTAAACGTAATAGAAGGTAAGTTGGTGGGCTTAGTCAGCATGTCCGTTAAACATGGAGATGTTCAAGAAAGAAACTGGATGGAATGTTCCTGCACAGAGATCAGATGGGAAGCTCGTGTTCCCCTGTGGCTTTGTTAGATAGTTGTGAATTATTTGGGTTTAGTGTAGAACGTCTTTTGTAAAGGTGCCATACGAAGATAAAATGTGGCATTTCTTCCTTGAAGAGCTGAAAAGGGCAAATCTCACACCTACTTGTTCTGTAAGCCTTGGTTTCACAGGGTATTGGGCTCAGTGCAGCAGCCTCAGGGAAGTGGTAATGGCTGTTTCCTGGGATATTGCAGTGGCTTTGCCAGGGCAGGAGGGGCTTCCACTGTCATGCCTATGTTCCTGGAGTCAGGACAGTTCTAGGCATGGGGAGAATGAGGGAAGGGAGGTTAGGCAGAGAACTGAAAAGCAAGGCAGGCCGGCCCTTCATCAGAGACTTGGCTGGAGGAAGAGACACTAGGAACGTGGCATGGGGGCTGCAGGCGGGCTGGGCACACCCAGGTTTCTGAAAAGGCAAGGAGGTCACGTCTTCCTTTCTGATTGCTCTTCGTGTTCTCATAGAGACTTTGCCTCGGAGAAGTGGAACTACACGGTATAAAGACCGTTTTTCCTGAGGCTGGATTCATGCTCGCAGGACAGCATCCCCTGTGCAGTGGCCTCCAGGGTGTGGGGACTGCCGGCCATGCCAGGGCCTCGAGCTGTTTGGGTCAGTGCAGTCGCCACTCTCCAGCCACAGTTATCTCCTTTATACACTGGGGAAAACAGTCTCTCCCATTCTCTGCTGCGGTTCTCGGTAAAAAGTTGTTATGTGACAAGGGTGAAATGAAAACATATATCATGTGCTGGAAAGGACAGAAAGGTTCCATAAACAGACGTTGAGTCATGCGTGGACACGTGGCCATCCTCACCAGGGCTTCTGTCTGAAGTGGGCAATAGGAGAATTTCTCTGAAATCTCTGCATTCCGGTTTTTAATTTACTGTTTCACCACTCTGAGTCTCTCTCCCCTTAATATCTTTATCAAACTCCCTGTTTTTGGTTCCACGATTTCTTTCCAAAAAGCTACAGACGTGATATCACTATGATTAAGGAACTGGAAAAGGAACCCAGGTGTATGGTGGATTTCAGCAAGGCGCTTCAAGTTACATCTTGTTGGCACTCAGGACTCTGAGCCCTGGGCTCTCCAGGCTGCCTGGAAGGGAGGTATATTTGTGCAGGCAGCGTCTGATAGGCTTCAGAACCCGCTTCTGCTGCCTCCACCCATACTCCCCACCATTTGTCCCCCAGATGCTACACACATCACTCCGAGCCATTGGGTGTCTTCATCTTGTTCTCAGTTCTTTTAAACCCAGCCTCCCCAACAGTCACCAGCACCCCTGTGCATAGGTATTGCTGCGTTCCAGCCTGTGCAGTGCTGGGCCCTCCTGAGCTGTGCACCTGTGCTCTTCACTGAGGGTCTGTGCAGTGCTGGGCCCTCCTGACCTGTGCACGTATGCTCCTCACTGAGGGTCTGTGCGGTGCTGGGCCCTCCTGACCTGTGCACCTGTGCTCCTCACTGAGGGTCTGTGCGGTGCTGGGCCCTCCTGA
>PVKV010023066.1:21025-34171 GCA_004027835.1 Alouatta palliata | reverse complement strand
ACAGATTCAACGCTATCCCTATCAAGCTACCAATGACCTTCTTCGCAGAACTGGAAAAAACCACCTTAAACTTCATATGGAACCAAAAGAGAGCCCGCATAGCCAAGTCAATTCTAAGCAAAAAGAACAAAGCTGGAGGCATTACACTACCAGACTTCAAACTATACTACAAAGCTACAGTAATCAAAACAGCATGGTATTGGTACCAAAACAGAGATATAGACCAATGGAACAGAACAGAGGCCTCCGAGGCAACAGAACACATCTACAACCATCCGATCTTTGACAAACCTGACAAAAACAAGCAATGGGGAAAGGAGCCCCTGTTTAATAAATGGTGTTGGGAAATTTATTTCTTACATATTTACAGAATAACAATTCTGAAACTATCATACATGTATACAAGGGTTGAAAGAATAAGTAAATATTTATAAATAATGAGAATGAGATAATCACTGTCAGAGAAAGAAGCTACAAATAACCAATAAAGTAATAGTACAATAAACTCTGTGATGCTAGACTAGACTAGGAGATAGCTATCAAACCTATGACTTTAATTTCTAAATACAATTTTTCAGGAAAAGGAGCCAGAGCTCCTTGGAGAAATGGCTGGTTTTAGATAGAGTAAGAAATGGGAACTGTGAGATGAGCCTGGAGCATCTTGCAATGTCAGAAAACTAAATGGTCCAAAGAAAATGCTTCAAAAAAAAAAAAAAGAAAGAAAGAATAGGTGCATGTTGAAAAAAACACATCAACCAATTAGAAAAAGTTCCTAATGGCCCATGTTAGAACAATTTGAAAGCAAAGAAAATATAGATTATGACCAAAGACTAAAGTAAATATCAATGATTCTACTGATATAAATGACTGAGTAAAGAAATGTGGATGAATTATTTCTTACAAAATAATTCCAAATTATAAATGGAGAAAAGAACCATAGAAATAAATGCTGCAGGCAAATTAAATAAAAATTACAAAAATTAGCAGGCAAAGCTTAAAGAAGAAACGGAATATTTACATATTGACATATCATCAAAAGTATCCATTCCTAAATACTATTACTACTGTGTGCACAGATAATTTAGTACTTCTCCCTCTAGCAAGTAAATTTAAATTTCCCTTTTCTTGAGTGCAAACTAGAGTTATTGACTAATTTTAACATATAGAGAATAGAAAAGGAAACAGTAATTCTGAGTAAATAACAAAACTAAGGCAGTAACTTTACAATGGAGAACACCTGGTAGATGACATGTTACCTAGCTGATTCAAGGTAATGTCACCAGGATTAAATTATGTTGATATTCTATACACCTCTGATATAGTATGATGAGCACAGCACCCCACCTTTGTGGTATTTTTTTAACTTGTAATTTCAGTCTAATTGTGAGAAAATATTGATAAGCCCTATTCTACAAAATAACTGACTAGTTCTTTTCAAGTGTTAAATTTATGAAAGACAAGAAAAGACCAAAAAATGATTACAGATAACAGAAGACTAAAATGACATGAAGTGAAAGTGTGCCTATATTTTGAATTATTAAGAACTTTTCAACCAAGGATTTCATGTCCAATCAAACTAAGCTTTATAAGTGTAGGGGAAATAAGATCATTTCTTATGCTTTTCTAAAGCAGGTCTGGTGAGATTTCATTACCACCAGACCTGCTTTACAAAAGGTCCTGAAGGGAATGCTAAACAAAGGAATCACTACAAAATCATACTTAAGTACACAGACCAGTAACACTATAAAGAAACCACAAAGTCAAGTCTGTGTAATAAACAGTTAACAATGTGATGAAAAAGAACAATCTACACATATCAATACTAACCTTGAATGTAAATGGGCTAATCACCCCAATTAAAAGGTACAGAGTGTCAATTTGGATAAAAAAGCAAGACTCAACAGTATGCTGTCTTCAAGAGACCCATCTCACATGCAATGACACTCAGGCTCAAATAAAAGGGATGGAGAAAAATCTACCAAGCAAATGGAAAACAGAAAAAAAAAAAAAAAAAAAAAAAACCAGAGATTTCTATCCTACTTTCAGACAAATAGACTTTATATCAACAACAATCAAAAAAAGACAAAGAAGGACATTACATAATGGTAAAGAGTTCAATGCAATAAGAAGACCTAAATATTCCATATACACACCCAATACAATATCACTCAGATTCATAAAGCAAGTTTTCAGAGAACTAGGAAGAGACTTAGGTAACCACACAATAATAGTGGAAAACTTCAACACCACTGACAGTATTAGACAGATCATTGAGGCAGAAAATAATAAAGATGTTCAGAACCTGAATTTGACACTTGACCAAATGGACCTAATAGATATTTATAGAGCATGCCACCAAAAGACAACAGTGTATGCCTTTTTCTCATCTGGATATGGCACATACTATAAAATTGACCACACAACAATCAGACATAAAACAATCCTTAGCAAATTCATAAAACCTGAAATTATACCAAATACAATGGAATGCAATGGAAGTAAAATAAAAATCAATACTAAGAAAGTTGCTCAAAACCATATAATTACATGGAAATGAAATAACTTGGTCCTGAATAATTTTTGGGTAAATAACAAAAATAAGGCAGAAATCAATATATTATGTGAAAGTAATAAAAGCAAAGATACAACATACCAGAATCTGTGGGACACAGCTAGGGCAGTGTTAAGAGGGAGAATTACAGCACTAAATGCCTCCATCCAAAAGTTAGAAAGAGCTCAAAGTAACAATCTACTGTCACAACTAGAGAAACCAGAGAAATAAGAACAAACCAATCTGAAAGCTGGTAGAAGACAAGAAGTAGCCAAAATCAGAGAGAAACTGAAGGAAATTGACACGTGAAAAACTATATGAAAGATCAATGAAGTCAGGAGTTGGTTGTTTGAAAAAAATTAGTAAGACAGATAGACTGCTAGCTAGACTAATAAAGAAAAAAAGAGAATCAAATAAAAACAATTAGAAATGCCAAAGGGGATGTTATCATTGACCCTACAGAAATATAAGAAAAAATTCCAGAGACTACTACAAATACCACTATACACACAAGCCAGAAAATCTAAAAGAAGATAAATTTCTGGACGCATACTCACTCCAAAAACCAAACTAGGAAGAAACCGGATCCTTGAACAAACTAATAATGAGTTGTGAAACTGAATCAGTAATAAAAGCCTGCCAACAAAATAAAAGCCCTGGACCAGATCGATTCACAGTTGAATTCTACCAGATCCATAAAGAACAACTAGTACCATTTCAACTGAAATTATTCCACAAAATTGAGGAGGAGAGAGAGACTCCTCCCTAACTCATTCTATGAAGCCAGCATCATCTTGATATAAACATCTGGCAGAGACACATCAAAAAAAAAAAAAAAAAAAAGAGAGAAGAAAGAAAAGAAAGAAAAGAAAACTTCAGGTCAACATTCTTGATGAACATAGATGACCAAATCCTCAACAAAATACTAGCAAACTGAATTTAGCAGCATGTCAAAAATCTAATCCACCATGATAAAGTAGCTTTATACTTGGGATGCAAGGCTGGTTCAACACATGCAAATCAATAAATGTGATTCATAACATAAACAGAGCTAGAAACAAAAGCCATGATTATCTCAATAAATGAAGACAGAGCTTTCAATAAAATTCAACATCCCTTTCAACAAACTGGGCATTGAAAGAACATTTCTCAAAATTATAAAATCGACCTATGACAAACCACAGCCAACATTGTACTGAACATGCAAAAGCTAGAAGCATTCCCCTTAAAAATCAGTACAAGACAAGGATGCCCTCTCTCACCAATCCCATTTAATGTAATTCTGGAAGTCCTGGCCAGAACAATTAGGCAAGAGAAAAAAAAAGAAAGGAAGTCAAACTATTCTTTGTGAAAATAATATGATTATATACCTAGAAAATCTCATAGTCTCTGCCTAGAAGTGTCTTGATCTGATAAAAACCTTTAGCAAAGTTTTAGCATGTAAAATCAATGTACAAAAATTCATAGCATTCTGGTACACAACATCTAAGATGAGAGCCAAATCACGAATAACAATCACATTCACAAGAGGTACAAAAAGAATAAAACATCTGGGAATATAGCTAACTAAAGAGGTGAAAGACCTCTGATTTATTTACTTACCAAATAAACTAGAGATGACATAAACAAATAGAAAAACATTTCACATCCATGAATAGGAAGAATCAATATTGTTAAAATGGCCATATTGCTCAAAGTAATTTATAGATTTAATGCTATTCCTATCAAACTACCAATGACATTCTTCACTGATTTAGAAAAAACTATTTTAAAATTCACATAAAACCAAGAAAGAGCCCAAATAGCCAATGGAGTCTTAAGCAAAAAGAACAGAGCTGAGGCTATCAGTTACCCAACTTCAAATTACATACAAGGCTACAGTAACCAAAACAGCATGGTACTGGTGGAAAAACAGACACATAGACCAATGGACTAGAATAGAGAACCCAGAAATATAGCCAAACACCTACAACCATCTGATCTTTGAGGAAGTCTGCAAAAACAAGCAACAGAGAAATAACTCTCTCCTATTCAATAAATGATGCTGCAAAAACTTGCTGGCCATGTGCAGAAGATTGATACTGGACCCATGTGCAGAAGATTGATACTGGACCCCTTCCTCACCCCATATACATAAACCAACCAACGATGATTTAAGACTTAAAGGTAATATCTAAGACTATAAAAATCCTAGAAGATAACCTAGGAAATAGCATTCTGGACACAGGACCTGGTGAAGATTTCATGAAGAAGATGTCAAAAGCAATTGCAGCAAAACCAAAATTGGGCCATGTGCAGGGACTCATGCCTGTAATCCCAGCACTTTGGATGGCTGAGGTGGACTGCTTTTGTTCTGGAGTTTGAGACCAGCCTGGGTAAAATAATGAAATTTCATGTCTCAGAAAATATAAAAATTAGTCAAATGTGCTGGTGCGTACCTTTAGTCCCAGCTGCTAAGGAGGTGGAAGTGGGAGAACTGATTGAGCCTGGGAAGTCAAGGCTGCAGTAAGCCATGATTGTGTGACTGCACTCCAGCCTGTCTCAATTAAAAAAAAAAAAAAAAAAAAAAATTGACAAATGAGACCTAATTAAAGAGCTTCTGCAGAGCAAAAGAAGCGGTCAACAGGTTAAACAGACAATCTACAGAGTGGGAGAAAATGTTTGTAAACTATGCATCTGACAAAGGTCTCAAATTCAGAATTATAAGAAACTTAAACAAATTTACAAGCAAAAAAAAAAAAACAAAAAAAAGGGCAAATGGCATGAACAGATACTTCTCAAAAAAATAATACATATATGTGGCCAAGAAGCATATGAAAAAAAAGCTCATCACTAGTCATTAGAGAAATGCAAATCAAAACTACAATTGGTTATCATCTCATACCAGTCAGAATATTATTAAAAAGTCAAAAAATAACAGATGCTGGCAAAGCTGTCGAGAAAAGGAACACTTACACCCTGCTGTTAGGAATGTAAATTAGTTCAGCTACTGTAGAAAGCAGTTTTGCATGTCTCAAAGAACTTAAAATGGAATTACCATTCAATCGAGAAATCTCATTATTGGGTATATACCAAAAGGACTATAAATCATTCCACCATAAAGATACCAGCACCATTCATCACAGCACCATTTACAATAGCTAAGACATGCAATCAATCTAAATACCCATCAGTGATAGACTGGATAAAGAAAATGTGCTACATATACACCATGGAACACTATGCAGCCATAAAGAAATTGAGATAATGTGCTTTGCAGCAATACGGATGGAGCTGTAGGCCATTATCCTAAGTGAGTCAACACAGGAACAGAAAACCAAATATCACATTTTCTCACTTATAAGTGGTAGCTGAACATCAAGTGCATATGGATATAAAGAGGGAAACAACAGATGCCAAAGACCTAGTTGAAGATTGATTGTGAAAACAGAGTGAGGATCTAACCTATTGAGTACTATGCTTATTATCTGGGTGATGAAATAATTTGTACACCAAACCCCATGACATGCAGTTTACACATATAACAAACCTCACATGTATCCTTAAACCTAAAAAAAAAAAAGTTTTCTTAAAAAAATTGGTACCAATAGAGAAGGGTGCTGCTGAAAAGATACCTGAAAATGTGGAAGCGACTTTGGAACTGGAAACAGGCAGAGGTTTGAACAGTTTGGAGGGCTCAGAAGAAGATAGGGAAATGTGGGAATTTGGAGCTTCCTAGAGACTTGTGGAATGGCTTTGACCTAAATGCTGATAATGATACGGACAATGAAAGCTAGACTGAGGTAGTCTCAGATGGAGATGAGGAACTTATTGAGAACTGAAGCAAAGGTGACTCTTGTTATGTTTTAGCAGAGACTGGAGGCATTTTGTCCCTTGCCCCTGCCCTAGAGATTTGTGGAACTTTCTTTTTTTTTCTTTTTTTTTTTTTTTGAGAGGAAGTCTCACTCTTGTTACCCAGGCTGGAGTGCAGTGGCACAACCTTGACTCACTGCAACCTCTGCCTCCTGGGTTTAAGTGATTCTTCTTCCTCAGTCCCCTGAGCAGCTGGGATTACAGGTGCACACCACCATGCCTAGCTAATTTTTGTATTTTTCACAGACATAGGGTTTCATCGTGTTTGGCCAGGCTGGTCTTGAACTCTTGACTTCAGGTGATCCACCTGCCTCGGCCTCCCAAAGTGCTGAGATTACAGGTGTGAACCACTGCACCTGGCTTGTGGGACTTTCAACTTGAGAGAGATGATTCAGGATATCTGGCAGAAGAAATTTCTAAGCACCAAAGCATTCAAGAGCTAAATTGGGTGCTGTTAAAGGCATTCAGTTTTATAAGGTAAGCAGAGCATAATGGGAAATTTGCAACCTGACAATAAAATAGAAAAGAAAATCCCATATTCTGAAGAGAAATTCAAACTGGCTGCAGAAATTTGCATACCTAAGAAGGAACCAAATATTAAATCACCAAATGTCTCCAGCGCATGTCAGAAGTCTTCATAGCAGCCCCTCCCATCACAGGCCAGGAGGCCTAGGTGGAAAAAGTGGTTTTATGGGCCAGACCCAGAGTCCCCACACTGTGTTACTGAAGAACTTGGTGCCCTGCATCCCAGGCATGCCAGACATAGCTGAAAGGGGCCAATGTAGAGCTCGGGCCCATGGTTTCAGAGGGTGCAAGCCCCGACCCCTGGCAGCTTCCATATGGTGTTGAGCCTGCAAGTGCACAGAAGTCAAGAATTGAGATTTGGGAACCTTTGCCTAGATTTCAGATGTATGGAAATGCCTGGATGCTCAGACAGAAGTTTGCTATAGGGGAAGGGCCCTCACGGAGAACTTCTTCTAGGGTAGTGCGGAGCACCCACACAGATTCCCTACTGGGGCACTGCCTAGTGGAGCTGTGAGAAGACGGCCATCATCTTAATGACAAAATAATTTGCACAACTGTTGGGAGCCCTCTCGTGTGAAGTCTTGCAAAGCAAGTTTCACAATACGGGAGGTTGAGCCCAGTTGCAGAGCCCCCAGAAGGAAGGAACTCGAGACCAGATGAGGAGGATGAAAGGAAAACTGGGTTAAAAGATAACGCAGGATGGATGGCCTTCACTAGAAACAATGAGGTAGCACAAACATGTTTACGAGCACTCTGTATAAGCACTGAGAGCACAGATGGTGATTGTTACTTTGTAGTTCCTGAAAGGTTAGAGCACATGATGTTTCCCTTGATTGCAACATTGACGTAAAAGAATGCCCAGAAAAGGTATAAATACTGAACTGCTGAAAAATAAAGTTGTTGTTGGAGCACAAACTCTTCAACCCTCATGAGCTCACTTTCTGTCTCCCTTTATTTCTGCGGACCCTCCACTCAGGTTGGAACCCTCTTGCTGGCCAAGAGTGCCCACCAGATACAACAAACTCCCATGACACAAGTTTACCTATATAACAAATATGCATATATTACCCTGAAGTTAAAAATAATAAGAAACTGGTAGGCAGTATTCCAAAGTTGTTATATCATTTTACATCCCTGCCAGCAGAGCATGAGTTTTGATTATTCTACAACATAAGTGTTGTGAAATATTTAATTTTGTCAGATTTACATTTTAACTATTCTATTAGAAATGTAGTGATATCTGATTGTGCTTTTACTTTATGTATTTTTGTGACTAATTATGTTGAATATGCTTTCATGCACTTACTGGCTCTTTATATAGTTTTAAAATTCTGGGCAAGTATTTTCTTCACTTTTAGTGAGCTATCTTCCCATTATTATCTAGTAGGAGATTTTTATTTATTATAAATAGGTCCTTTATTAATGCATATATATCTTCTAATCTGCAATTTTATCAATATATCTCAATATATCTTTCATTGATTTGAAATCTGTTTGCCTACCTCAACCCTCAAATATATATATTTTTTGTTTAATACCAGAAGCCTCCCAATTTTTCCTTTTATATTTAGGGCTGTGATCCACCTCAAGTCATTTTTTTTTTAAACATATTGGGGATAAAAATCAAAGGTTTTTTTTTAAATACATATGTCCAACTTTCCAGTATCATTTGTTAAATATCCTTTTCTTTCTCCAAGGAATTGTTTTTGATGTCTTAGATCTATTCCTGGACTCTGTTCTGTTCCAACAATCAAATTGTCTACTCTTATGCCAACATCCGTGGTAAGTTTTGAAATCACATAGGATAAGTACTATCATTTTGTTCTCTTTATGAAGCTATTTTGGCTTTTTAAGGTATTTCATATTTCTATATAAAGCAGCTTATCAATTTCTACAAAAAAGGATACAGAGATTTAATTTATATTAAATCAGTTTAAATTGCCAAGATTTTCTATGTGTGAAATCATGGAGTCTATAATTGAAGACAGTTCTGTTTTTCTTTTCAATAATTTTGCCTTTTAAAAAAATATTTTCTCTCTTATTATACTTGCAAAGACATCTAATGAAATGTTAAACAGAAGTAATGAGAGCAGAATTTTTGCCTGGTTCCCAATCTCAGGGGAAGGGGTCATGTGGCAATATTAGAATGAAATCTTATCTATAGTGTATGTTTCTTTATATCTCACCATTTTAAGGATTGAAGAAATATCCTGTTTCCAGTTCTATGATAATTCTTCTCAAAAATGAATGTTGAGCTTTTTCAAATACTTTTTTTTCCTCTATTGAAATGATCATGTTTTCTTCAGTTATCTGAATTCAATAAATAATATTAATTTACTTTCTTATATTAAAAAAAAAATTAAGTCCTGTGATAAATGTTACCTGCTTATAACATATTATCCTTTTTATATGTTGCTGGATTGAATTATCTAAATTATTTTAAGAAATGTATTCATGCTCATGAGAGATATTCTTGGTATTTTTAAAATTTTAATTGTACTTTAAGATCTGAGGTACATGTGCACATCCTGCAGGGTTGTTGCATAGGTACATACATGCCATAGTGGTATGCAGTCTCCATCCTCCCATCAGCTACATCAGGCACTTCTCCCAATGCTTTCTTTCCCCAGCGTCCCTGTCCTCTTCTGTCCCTCCCCTAGCCCCCGACCCCCCAACCTACCCCTGTATGTGATGTTCCCCTTCCTATGCCCATGTGTACTCAATGTTCAACACCCGCCTATGAGTGAGAACATGCAGTGTTTGAATTCTGTTCTTGTGTAAGTTTACTGAGAATGATGGTTTCCAGATTCAACCATGTCCCTATAGAGGACATGAACTCATCATTTTTTTATGGCTGCATAGTATTCCATGGTGTATATGGGCCACATTTTCTTTATCCAGTCTACCATTGATGGGCATTTGGGTTGGTTCTAGGTCTTTGCTATTGTAAACAGTGCCACAATGAACATACATGTGCATGTGTCTTTATAATAGAACAATTTGTAATCCTTTGGGTATATACCCAGTAATGGGATTTCTGGGTCAAATGGAATTTCTATTTCTAAATCCTTAAGGAATCACCACACTACTTTTCACAATGGTTGAACTAATTTACACTCCCATCAACAATGTAAAATTGTTCCTCCTTCTTCACATCCTCTCCACATCTCTTGTCTCCAGATTTTTTAATGTATGCCATTCTAATTGGCATGAGATGCTATCTCAAAGTGGTTTTGATTTGCATTTCTCTAATGACCAGAGATGATGAGCATTTTTTCATGTTTGTTGACCGTATAAATGTCTTTTTCCTTGTAATATTTATGTGTTGTTTCAGCATCAAGTCATGTGGCTCTATAAAATAATTTTAAAAGTACTACCCCATCTGTGTTTTCTGAGTGTTTGCATAAAATTATTATTTTTTTTCTTCCTTAAATGTTGAATTTAATTCCCTTCTGAAGCCATATTAGCGTCAAGTTTTCTTTATGGGAAGGTTTTAAACTACAAATGTAATATTCTTAAAAATATAGAGCTATTCTAATTTTGTTTCTTCCAATGTAAATTTGACAATTTGTCTTTAAAACGTGCCACTTTTTAATGTTACTAAATATTTTTGACAAAATGTTTCTCATATTTCTTTATTTTTCTTGTATTAGCTTTAGAATCTGGAGGGATGCATTCACGTTCATTCTTGAAACTGATAACGTGTTTTCCTTCTTAAGATCTATATCGAAGTACCTAAGGTGTTTTTCAATAATATGAACCATTTAAAAAAAAAGGTTTTGTTTCTTCTGGTTTTGTTGATTTTGTGTATTATCTGACCACTTTCTGTTTCACTGTTTTCTGCTCTTTATAATTTTCTTCCTTCCTCTTGTATTTATTTTGCTATCTTTTTCTCATTTCTTAAGGGGAAGCTTAGACCACCAATTCAAAAATCTTGTTTTCTAAGACAGATTTTAAATCTCTAATATTCTCTTTAAGCACTATTTTAGTTGTTTTCTACAAATATAGGTATGTTGTGATTTTATTTTTATTCAGTTAAAATATTTTTAAAATTTGCTTGTAATTTATCTTTAATCATGGGATTTTAGAATTATGTAGCTTAATTTGAAAATATTTGGGGACCTTTTTATTTTTTGTTATCAAATTCAAATGCAATTATGCTTGAGTACAACAACATCTATAAATGATTTTATTTTTTAAAAAATTAGTGAGACATTCTATGACAGTATAAGGAATACTTTATTGAATATCATGTACTCTGCAAACAAATGTATACTGTACATGTGTTCAGTTTATTGCCTTGTAAATATTAATTTGGTTGGCAAGTGTTGTTCAAACTTTCCATTCCCTTTCTAATCTTCTGTCTACTTTTGTAGATACTGTGGTTTTGGTTTCAGAACACCATCAAGCAAACAATTCAATAAAGTAAGTTACATAAATTATTTGTGAGGTTTTTTAGTGCATATAAAAGTTATACTTACACTGTAATATAGTATATTAAATGTGCAATAGTATTATGTCCAAAAACGTATGTAACTGAATTTTAAAAACTCTTTACTGCTAAAACAAATTCAACAATAATCTGAGGCTTCAAAGAGTTATCATCTTTTTGCTGGTAGATGGTCTTGCCCTAATGTTGATGGCTGTTGGCTGATCAGGATGGTTGTTGCTAACGTTTTGAAAGGGTGTTGTGATTTCTTAAAGTCAGTTGACAGTGCAGTTATCCACAATGATTGATTCCTCCTTTCACAAACAATTTCTCTGTAGCATATGATGCTGTTTGACAGCACTTTACCCATATTATAACCTCTTTACAGACTAGAGTCAATCCTCTCAGACCCTCCTGACACTTCTTTACCAACTAAGTATACCAGGTATTCTAAATCTTTTATTGTTGTGTCAACAATGTTCACAGCAACCTCACCAGGAATAGATTCTGTATTAAGATATCAATTATTTACTCATCCATTAAAAGCAACTCCTCATAATGCATTAATATGATATATTACATTTATTCATTTTTTTAAATGTTAAACCAAACTTGAAATCCTGATTAAGCCAAACTTGAAATCCTGATTAACCCCCACATTTTTTTCTGTAATAGTGGAGTAACTTCTTCTCCTTCATGGGTAAAAACAGAAGTCAGCCATTTAAAATGCATTTGGCTGAAAGTTACATAACTTTGACATGTTTCAATTTCTCTCTTACTTAAACACAACAAGCTAAGCAACTAAACCTTTCCCTCACATCTGTGCTTTCCTATGTTTTGTACTTCATTCTATTTAAAATTATTTTCCATATTTTCCTATTGAAATACTATTTGTCTTTTAAGATACACGCATAATAACACAAACCTCCTAATTTCTTTATTATCTCACTCTCAAATGTTTTTTTTTCATATCTGAGAACTCTTGGCATACGCCACTCCTGAAATAATATTACCTGTTGTCTTGTTTTGAATTTACATATATTTTTGCCATATTTTAGCTGCTCTTTTGGCCCTGTATTTTTCCCCTTATCAAACATCTCATCTTCTGTCTTTTTTTAATAGAACTCCTTTTCATTTTTCAGGGCAGCACTCTGATAATCCTTTGAATATCAAGGATGGAAATGAGATTCAAATTAATCAGGATATTCAGTATCTCCGGACATAGAAATTGAGGTAATGATAGACAACACATGACCCAGGTAGTGCTCAGCATTAGTTTCTCAGGGGTGAGATAATGGATATTAAACTTGCTGTGGGATCATCGCAGTAACCACGCAAATTAAGCAAGAGTGTGGGAGGCAGAGCTCTCGGACAGAAATCAAGAACCTTTAAATAGCATCATTTGAGCTCCCTATTCCATGTATGTCTGAAGCCAGGTGCGCCTTTCTCATCTCAGCTGGAAAATTCTCCTGCTTTTGTGTTTTGGCCTACCAAATTTGTTTTAGGTTTTTACACTTAAGGATGTAGAGTGGCCGGGCGCGGTGGCTCACGCCTGTAATCCCAGCACTTTGAGAGGCCGAGGTAGGTGGATCAAGAGATCGAGACCATCCTGGTCAACATGGTGAAACCCCGTCTCTACTAAAAATACAAAAATTAGCTGGGCATGGTGGCACGTGCCTGTAGTCCCAGCTACTCGGGAGGCTGAGGCAGGAGAATTGCTTGAACCCAGGAGGCGGAGGTTGCGGTGAGCCGAGATCGTGCCATTGCACTCCAGCCTGGGTAACAAGAG
>PVKV010023066.1:0-20925 GCA_004027835.1 Alouatta palliata | reverse complement strand
GGATGTAGAGTGCAAAGTTAAAAATTTGAGACCTTTTTCATTTTTGTAGACACACAAATAGCATTTAATATAGGATCTACATATTATATATTAGTAAAATATATGTTTAATATGAATGAGAAAAATATATTCACTTAAGGGGAGAAAATCATGTGTGCAAAATATTTAACACTGTCTCTTATCAACATCTTGAATTCAAGTATCAGTCCAGCAAACCACATTTAATATTTTTCTATACCAAACTCCTTACTAAGAGGAATTGTAGACATTACTCTTTAAAATATGACTCTCTGTGTTTTATAAAGTATTTTCTTCAAAGTCACGTACTGCCTCTAGCTAACTGATACTGCTGTCTTGGAATAAAGAGTATTTGGCTCATTTTCATGTATTCTTTTTATGTCACTTTCTAAATGACAACATCTATATTTGGGGAGTTATATGTTCTCAGATTGTATACAGTGATTTGGAGGAAGCTAGAGGGTAAACTCTTTATCATCAAATCAATGTTATTACTTCTCATAATTTGGTGAAATGATTTTTAATATTTTAGCTAAGATATAGTTTGCTACATATGTATGCAAACATATATAGCAAATAGTACCTATTATTCTGAGAGCATTTATTTTACTTTGAATGAAATGTATTCACTCAGTATTTCTGGAGTCATCTTAATGCAAGCATTAAATCATATTATTAGAAGTTTTATAAATCAGGCCAGGAGCCAAATGTGACTTTTCAGAAAAGCAACACCCCCATTCTTATTCTTATAGTAAATATAAATCAGAATTCAGGCTGAGAGCAAGATATGCTATACATGTAAGGAATTAAGGCTGCTAATATCGATTGGCATTGAATACCATAATAAATCTAAAAAGTATAATCTTATCTATCTTGCAACAATCATAGCATTGTTACTCTTACAGAAATTAAGCATTATTTTTTATTGTGGTAAAATATATAACATTAAATTTACCATCTTAACTATTTTTAAGTGTACACTTCCGTCCTGTTAATTAAATTCCCACTGTTGTGCACAAATCTCTAGAACTTTCTTATCTTCAAATTCTGTACCCATTAAACACTAATCCCGTACCTTCTCCAGCCACTGACATCCACCTTTTAACTTTCTGTTTCTATTATTTTTGACTACTTTAGACTTCCTACAAGTGGGTAAAACACTATATGTCTTTTTGTTACTAATTTCACTGAGCATAATATCCTTGAGGTTCATTCCTTTTGTAGCATGTGACAGGATATTCTTTTTTTTTAATCAGGATGCAGAATAACCCATTGTATGTATATATTACATTTTCTTTATCCATTAATCTTTCCGTGGACATTTGAGTTGCTTCTACTGCTTGACAATTGTGAAAAGACAACAATAAGCATGGATGTACGAATACCTATTTGAGAAAGTAAGTGTGTTTTGTTTGGCCTATACATGGTTAACTCATCCCCAGTTAAAAAGAACTCAAGGAATAAAGAAATATAAGTATTTATCTATAGATTAAAGTCATATAATAAACACAAAACAAGTAGAAATCAAGGCTTTCAAAAAAGATGTTTTCAGTGCTGCATGAGATCACAATAACTTGCAATGTTACAAATATTCTAAACTTAGCCATACCCGCAGGCATTCATATATGGTGAAGAGCTGCCAGTGTGGGAAATGGCGATTGAAGGCAAATGTAATATCTTTTCTCATCTCTATCATCAATCTGCCGGGAACTCATTAATCGCACACTGTAAGCACATACAATATCAATGCTACCCAAAAGCTTGAAAGGAAATCCTCTCGCGTCTCCCTGCCACCCCTCATCAATGTTATTGATCGCCTAAACTTTTACTGTATGTTAAAGTTGGCTGCTCCATTTATTTCATGTACCTTTATGTCCTCTGGTCATGAATTCCTTTCCATGGCTATAATATAAGCTGACTTGTCTGATTTTAATATATACTTTAACCATAGTATTTAAAATAATTGCATATCACAAAATATAAATGAATATGTTTATTCCATGGACTTACATTTTGCATGTGTAAAAATGCTCATTTGAGCGTTTAAATAATCATGTTCACTTATCCAATAAAGTGTAAGATTTTAAAATAAAGGGGAAAAAGCATGCCATCTTTCTTAATGACTGAAGACAAGGTATCAAGCATGTGGTCATATTACCCTATGCCTTATTAATTTAAAAGCTTGAAATAGCATTGCAAAAGGTCACTAAAAGTAAGAACAGTTCTTCTCAACAATACAGTAAGACTGTTTCTCTAAAATAAACAGAGCAGGAAGCTCTCGCTGCCTTTTTCACCCTAATTCTATAAATTTAGGGGAAAAAAACATTCTGTTCAATTAAAAAAGTAACCGCTGTGTCTATTTAAACACCCACCATCTTATTTTTTTAACTTTTATTTTTGGTTCAGGGATACATGTACAGGTTTGTTATATGGGTGGTAAAATGCATGTCATGGGGGTTTGGTGTATAGATTATCTTGCTATACTAGTAATAAGCGTAATACCCAATAGATAGTTCTTGGATACCCACCCTCCTGGACTCCTCTATCTTCAAGTAGGCTCAAGCGTCTGTTATTTCCTTCTTTGTGTCCCTATGTACTCAGTGTTTAGCTCCCAATTATAAGTGAGAACATACTTTCTGTTTCTGTGTTAGATCACTTAGTATAATGGCCTCCAGCTCCATCCATGTTCTTGCAAAGGACATGATCTCAGTCTTTTTTATTGCTGCATGGTATTCCATGGCATATATGTACTGCATTTTCTTTATCCAGCCTACCATTGATGGACATTTAGGCTGATTCCATTGTCTTCCTATAGTGAATAGTGCTGTGATGAACATATGCATGCGTGTGTCTTTACATAATCTCATATTAAAGTGTGTCTTACATGTTGTTTTAAATTATATAATAGTTGAAAGGGGAAAATATTATTTTTATGTTTATTATCTATTTAATTTTCACATTGCCAAAATAAATGTAAACTTCATTATTGTAATATTACTCATTAGAATTTAAACTGCATATGGAAAGGAACTTTAATTCACTTCTGTATCCTACAGTGTCTATAAGTAGGTTGATCACACAGTAGAAATCAGTGAATTTTTAAATTATAAATGATCAAATAGGTGAATTAATGTGATTCAGAAGTAATCTTTGTGCTATTTTTGACATATTATCCTATAGTTGATACCTGCTTTATTGTTTTTAAAACTGATTTACTAAATATATTTTGAATATTTTTTCATGTTAAATTTGTATCAGTTCATTTCATGTAGTTTACTTCCTTGTGTACCAGTGATCATTTTCTCATTTTTCTCCACTACAACCAATGCTGAGATGACCAAACTTTAGCTAAATATTTATACATATCCATGATCATTTTCTGAAAATAAATTCTGCAAAAGGTAATGATTGAGTCGGTTTATTTATGATTTATTCATGCAAATCTTCATTTTTGGTCTCCCTCAACACAGCACATTATTATTTTAATCTCCTCTTTCAAAGAACACAAATTAGTTGGCTTATGTATATATGTTGTTATTATTTATTTAAATTTTTATTTCTGTTTGACTTACAGAATTATACAGATTTTTATACTTCTGGGTGCTTTGTGAATATTCTGTTCTTAATATATTTTCATATTTATTGATTTTTAAAAATATTTTCATATTGATTTTTGTAACTCACACTATATTTAAGATTTTAACCATTTATCTTTCAGGTATAATACAGATAGTTTTTACTTTGGAACCTGGCCTTTTATTTTTTATAATATTTCAAAATATGGTATTTATAATATAGGCAACTAAAGTCAATCCCCTAAACTATAGTCTAAATGTGAGTGTCTCCTCCAAATTAATATGCTGAAATTTAATCCTCAATGCAATAGTATTAAGAGGTGCAAACGTTGGGAGAGGATTAAGTCATGAGGGTGCAGCCCTCATAAATGAATTTGTGTAAAAATCTCTATTAAAAAAGAGGCCAGAAGATACTAACTAGCTCCTTCTGCTGTCTGAGAACACAGCTAGAAGACATCATCTTTGAAGCAGGAATGAGCCATCCCAGACATGGCACTTTGATCTTGGACATCCCAAGAACTGTGAGCAACACGTTTCTGATATTTATAAATCATCTAGTCATTATAGTAGTAAGAACAGACAAAGACACCCCATATCTCCACTTTCCATAGAAATGTTTTGGTTTTGACATTTTTGACTTTTTAATACAAAATACTCGTATTGCAAAACTGGAAAACATGTAATATTCCGTTTTCCATTCTAGAATTCATTTGTAAATTTAATTTTTATCTAATATCTTAACAAATACATAACGTATATACCCTCTTTACTTGTTGCCTTTTTAAACAAATTTCAAATAGGTTTTAAAGGTAATTCTCACAGATTTACATACTTATTAATTACATTAGGTAATTTTTTTCAGTAGCATTTTTGGTCAGATATTATAAAGAAAACAGCTTTTTCCCAATTCAGATAAGGTTATAGCATAGTAGATAAAGTCTCCATATAATTACATATGCTTAATATGTAATTGGAAAAACACTGTGGTGCTTTCAAGTTGTTATTTCTACCTCACTTGTTTAGTTTAATAAAACTAAACAACTACAGGGACCATCATCAGATACTTTTTTGTTGGGAAAAACAGCAAAGGAGAAAGGACTTACAGAGTGTCTACATAAATTGGTTGTGAGTAACATATAAGCAAGGAAGAACAAACTGTAGAAGACCACAGGAGGGCTCTGAGGAGGAAGGCCTCTCCATGCCTCATGTTCCAGTGCAGGGTGACCCAGCCTCTGTTACCATAAAAATGTGCTCAAGGACATAAAACCCCTTCATAGCACAATGATGTAACCAGACTTGTAGGCTCCTTATAAGGCCCTTGTTCCATCAGCTGTACATAGATAATAAGCTAAAGATAATCACATGTTCTTGTTTTGTGAAACTCCCAAACCACCGCTGTTATTAGTCCTTAGAATGACACACCAATTCCAGCTCACTGATTCACTTCCGGCTAACTCACTGATTCACTCCACCAACATTCCACCCCTACCCTGTAGATCAAAGTGATTATAATCAGTAAATAGTGTGGATGATCAGAGCTCAGGCCATCACTGTTTCCTCTAGAGGACAACAAATGTGCCATGTTGAACCCTGTGTTGGGCTACTAAAAACATGGAAAGAATACTGCTTGAAGTTTAAAACATTGTTCAGTAAAAACGTGTATATTGTAGTCTAGAGAATCCTGTTAGCCCTACTCACACTAGCCTCCAGGACAAACTTTAAGCCTTCACCCTGGTGCATACATTCATCCATATGGCCCCTGTCTACCTGTCTAGCCAGCATTCTGTTTCTTAAACTCTACATCCCAGCCTCAATATAACTTTACCACTCGCAAAAGCAGTTCATTTTTATCTTTGCTGTCTCTACACCCTGGATATGCTATGCATTTTTTCCTATCTAATTCAGTTTTTTCTTCCAAAACGGAGCAATGGTTTCTCATTGTCTGGTAAAATGTGTTATTCCTTTCAAATGGAGGCTGTTCTGCTGTGTTTGTACATAGTGTCAAATACCCTGTATTACAATCACTTTTTGCTTTCACCTACTTATCTGTGCCACCAGACTGTATGCTCTTTGAGAGACAAAAAATAAACAAAATAAACTTTGTTGATTTACTTTGAACTTAGCACAATGTCAACCACATGTACAGTGTTTAAAAAAAAAAGTAGAATGAATGGTTGATGGTATTGATTAGTCTTAGTATCATTAAGTTTCATGGTAAGAACACACTCAGGGATGAATATTCTCACTTAGCTTATTGATTTAAAACACACTCATTCACTTTCAGGATAATTATAAGTTTAGATTAGAAAACACTTGAAAACATTTGGATAAAGCACTTTTCTAATCATCTAAGACCTGTGAACTAATCTCAGCTTATCAATGTTCTTTTGCCAGTGAAAGGGCAGAAAATGTCTCTTCCAAAAATATTTTTACTATGAGACCTTTGGCCAGTGAAAGTGACAGTCATGACTGTCATGAATGAAGAATTTCATTATTGCTTTAAATTCAGCCTCATATAAGTCATTTTATGATTAGTTAATATATGATTGAACTTTTACAACCAAATCTAAGAAATAAAACAAATATGAATCTGATAAACCCAACAATGTCTGTATATGTATCTGGCTTGAAAAAAATAGATAATTTTTTTCCTGGTCTTTTCTTTCGTCTGCTTTCTTTCTCAGGCTTTACCAATGACAGACATACAGCTGTCAAGTTCATTTTCTCTTCAATATTCTTTAGATGTATAAAAATTCATTAAGCTCACCATCACTTCATATTTATCAGTATTAGGCATTCATTTCCAGGAGTAGGTCTTTCTCCATATAATGAAAAAATTATATTATTTTATATAATAAATTGGAACAAACATGATTATAAGCATATAAATTATAATATTTTAAAGTAGTTTACATTAACTTTTTTTTTTTTTTTTGAGACAGAGTCTTGCTCTGTCACCAGTCTGGGGTACAGTGGCGCAATCTTGGCTCACTGCAACCTCGGCCTCCTGGGTTGAAGTGACTCTTCCTCCTCAGCCTCCTGAGTATCTGGGACCACAGGCACGTGCCACCACACCCAGCTAATTTTTGTATTTTTAGTAGAGAAGGGGTTTCACAATGTTGGCCAGGATGGTCTCAATCTCTTGACCTCATGATCCACCCACCTCGGCCTCCCAAAGTGCTGGGACTATAGGCGTGAGCCACCGTGCCCTGCCTAACATTTATACTGACTTAAAAATATAAAATTATTTCTAAATTTCAAATGAAATATTTACCTTTTTATTGTATGTTTTAGGAAAAGAACTAACTAGCTGCCAGACCTTGCTGAGGAACATAACAAACAATACAGTTCCCTGGGCATGAGTAATTAAATAAAATAATAAATTAAAATTGATACAAATTGTGAATCATGTGCAAGAACCTAATCTCAGAAAGCCAGAGGGAATTTTATAAGTGAATCCTGTTATTTCCTAGGCTTGATTTTCTCCAATTATAGAAAATATTATTCTCGCTATTAATTTTTTTAAGCTGAAAAAATGTGTTTTATAAAATCATCTTTTTGATAAGGTTAGTGACAAGGAGATGGTGGTGGTGAGGAATCTAATCACACATCATTTCTAGAAGAAAATCTGTTTAATTAGCTTTGTAGAATCAGCCCGGAGGCCCCTAACCATCAGTACAACAGCAGCTACAATAACAGTGATAACAGTGATTATATGTTGCTGGTCACTTAGGACTCGCATTTTGATGATGATAAATAAAAAATAAAATTCAGAGTATGCTATTAAGCAACTTGGCCAGAGTTCCTTTATTGTAATTGCCTGTAAACAACTCCATATTCACACAAACACTACTTGATATGACTATAGCTACTTTTCAGATATAAATACCACATGTTCTGAAAAGTCTAAAATTGACGGTATAATCTTTCACTGCCAGCTATATTTTCTCTCCCTCCCAAATGTAACAGTAAAATCAATTGAAATTCTGATTTTGTTTGCTTGGCTTGTATAATATATTTGCTGGTTGAATATAGAAAATGTCAGTTTGTCTATTCAGATAGTCAAGCAAATTATGTTTTGTTTGATTAATATTCTGGTGAGAGAGAACCTCCAAACACCTAGTTGAATGAGCCCACTGTTCATCAGTTGAATAAAATGTGCAATGAAATTGGGAGTAATATGAAACCTCAAGATTTTAGAAAACTTTCTTGAGTAGAAACAAGAAAAATTTCGCGGTGGCTCATGCCTGTAATCCCAACACTTTGGGAGGCTGAGATGGGTGGATCACAAGGTCAAGAGATGAAAACCATCATGGCCGAACATTGTGAAACCCCTTCTCTACTAAAAATATAAAAGTTCGCTGGATGTGGTGGTAGTCGCCTGTAGTCCCAGCTACTCAGGAGGCTGAGCAGGAGAATCGCTTGAACCTGGGAGGCAGAGGTTGCAGTGAGCTGAGATCGCTCCATTGCACTCCAACCTGGCAACAGAGCCAGACTCTGTCTAAAAAAAAAAAGACAGAAAAAAGAAACTAGAAAAATTTGTATTTAAAACTTTTAAGGAATATTTTTCATTTTAAGGGACTAGGGCTTAAATTGTTTTTTGCACAGGGTTTATTATTCAGAAGATATTAATTAGAAATGGTGAGAAGTGCCAGATAACCATGTAGGCTTTTCTGCAATGGAAGGAGGGGCTTTGGAAAGGAATCAGTTTGAGGGTGATAGGGTCCATTCTCAGAGATGCCGTCCAGTCACTCTTCCTTAATTGGTTCTCTTCTGCTATTCTTTATATCTAAAAACTTTCTTCTTGTTTCCACTCCCCCCACAAAGATATATTTCTATTACCTTTTATGATACTTCTTTAATAGTACTGAAATGCAATGACTGAAATTTACCTGTGTAGAAGATTACAAAAAACTTTATTCTATTCGTGTTGCTGTCCTTACTGTGCTTATGCGGTTCAAGTGCTACTAATTGGGAACTAAGCTATACATTTTCTTAGTATAGTTCTATATAAAATTCATTGCTTTACATCTTATTATTCCTTCCCTACAGATTTTCACCAGTTTGAGGTGGCCTCCGTGGCATGGAGATTATTCGAATATTCAACTGTGTGTGATTGTATGAGAGTAAATGAGATAATCTGGCCCTTGTCTGGAGGCCTGAGGATAGATTCTGAAAGTGGCTGAGGTGGGCGGATCACCTGAGGTCAGGAGTTCAAGACCAGCCTGGTCAACATGGTGAAACCCTATCTCTACTAAAAATACAAAAATTAGCCAGTGTGGTATTGGACACCTGTAATCCCAGCTACTTAGGTGGATGAGGCAGGAGAATCACCTGAACCCAGGAAGGGGAGGTTGCAGTGAGTTGATATTGCAACACTTCACTCCAGCCTGGGCAACAGAATGAGACTTCATCTTCAAAAAAAAAGAAAGAAAGAAAGAAAGTGGCCATATCTAGCTAGTAAAATAGCTTTATTGTCCTTCTGTTTCCTTCCATCATCATAAAATATTTGGTAAAGTTCTATGTAATATCATTGCATTATCTGTAAAGTCTTATACACTTCACTTACGTGAAGTCACAATTTAGTTTCTACATCAGTGTAATGTACAGAATTAGGGATTGCCAGGGTGGTAATTTATTACTGAGGATAATGGCAGCAACCTGAAGAAAGATGTCTGTTAACTTGATAGTAAAGAATAGAATTAAAAGACTGGCTGACTCTGGGTTTGTGGAAATGTATGAATCACCTAGGGATTCCCAGAAAAACATAGAAAAAGCGTGAAGGTAATGGAACTTAAAGACAGAATTTCTTATTATAAAAATCCAACAGAATCTTAACTTTTTTTCTTTTTATAACAAGGACAGAAAGAAATATAAACTTAGTGGCTCATAAGGTTTAGTAAAAATGTAATCCTGATAAGATTTTCTGGGTATTGATCCTCTCATAATTGCCATCCTTGATTTTAAATGAGATTTAAATGCTGATTTAAATCTCTTTTTATTTTGTGAGGAAAAGTTCAAAATGGGTGGGACTGAATGATACCTGGAGATTTCCTCGGTTAATATTTCACTGTCATTTTTTATGTGATAAAATATATGTAACATGAAAGCATTTTAAATGTTTCTAAGTGTACAGTTTGCTGGTATTATGTATATTTATATTTTTATACAACAATCACCACATCCATCTACTTTGTATCTTCCCAAATCGAAACTCCAAAACCATTAAATAATAATTGCCTATTTCCTCATTCCACACTCTCACTGTCCCTGGCAACCTGCATTCTACTTTTTATCCATATGAATTTGACTACTCTCACTACCTCATATAGTTGACGTCATAAAGTAATTGTCCCTTTGTGACTGGCTTGTTTTAAATGGTGTTTTATCTTTATTATACTGGCAGTGTAACGTTTTCAAAGTTCATCCATGTTGTATCAGGTGTCAAAATGTCCTCTTTTTTAAAGGCCAAGTAATATTCTATTCCATACATATATCACATGTTGTTTATTCATTCACATATCTAGGAACACTTGGGTTCCTCCTACTTTGGGTTACTGTGAATAATGCTGCCATAAACAAATTATCTTTTAGCCTCTGTTTTCAATTCTGTTGGGTATATGCACAGAAGTGGATAGCAGAATCACGTGGTACATACGTTTTTAATTTTTGAGTAACTGCTATTGCCCATAGCAGCTGCCCCCTTTTACATTATCACCAACAATGAATAAGGGTGAATGTAAATGAACAAGAAATAAATAATTGGCAACAATCATTTATTTATGCATTTATTTATTTTTTTATAATGGTCTATCACATGATAAAGGATGTGAACTATAATTTTATGGTTTTGATTTTTATTTTTCTCATGATTAGTGATGTTGAACATCTTTTCATTTACTTAATGACAAATTACACATCTTCTTTAGAGAGTTGGCTATTTTTTTTAATAAGATTGCTTGTTTTGTGTTATTGAGTTGTAGGAGTTCTTTTTATAACCTGGGTTTTGACCCCTTCTCAGGTATATAGTTTACAAGTGTGTTCCCCCAATCTGGTGGGTTGCTTCTTCACTAAGTTGGTAGTGTCTTTTGATGCACAAACATTTATATTTGATGTAGTTCCATGTATCATTAAGAATTTGTTTGCATATCTTGGTAAACCTGATACTGATCTGAGATAACATGGCATCACTATTGAAAGTGATTCTTCAATGGTTTTTCACTGAACTTCACATAAAGTCTACTCATGGTTTTGAATGTAGTCACTTAATATATTGGTTACAGATAAAATGTTATTTTTTCTATCTACTTTAAATATTATTTTTATTTGTCTGTTTTAGAAGTGTAATTATGTGTGATGTATCTTGGCATAGATTTCACTGGGTTTGTGTAAAACAACCCATTCATTTTGGAATATTGTCTAACGGTTTCTTATAAATTTAAATATACTTAAACCCTAACAACTAGCAGTTATATTTCTAAGCATGTTATGATAATAAACTTCAAAACATATGCTTGTAACAAGACTTGTAAAGTAATAATCACAGCAACTTTACTTATAATGCAAACGTGGAAAAATCTAAATTTCTACCAATAGAAAATGAATATATAAACTGTGTTATACAATAGGATGCTACCTGAAAAACAGAAAACAATTACCTTCTGAGACATACAACAACAGGAATAAATCTCAAAACGCTTACTGACAGTGAACAATGCCAAAACCAAAATAGTATATATGATTACATTGATATGATATTCTGGAATGGGTAAAACTACTGTATTGTGAAAAATTATAACAGAGTTTACCTTTGTGTGTATGTTTATGTGTGTAGGATGGAACACATACCCAGCAAGAGCAAGGAATAATAGAATTTATGAGGTGATGTTAATATTTTATACATTAATGGGGGTCTGTGTAACATGGATATATCCTTTTTCAAAGATATACTAAATATTTATGCATTTAAATGTTTTATATATGTTACTCCAAATCAGTTGAATGAACAAGGGGAGTGGATGGAGTCAGAGATTATGCAAAACTGCAGAATGTTGCCAGTTATTGAAGCTGATTGGTACATGGGAAATATATATGTGTACACACACACACACACACACATAAATATATATATATATATATATATATATATATATATAATTAGCTATTATATCAGTGTGAATTTCTTCACAATAAAAACTTAAAAAATCAGCATGCCTATATATATATTTTTTACTTTAGTTATGGCCTTCCAAGTCTGGCTTGATGTTGTCTGTTAATCATTTCTTGCAGATTTTGCTCTTTCAGTTACAATTCAATCATCATATTGTTCTTTCTATTTTCTAGAATTGCAAAACTCTTCTTGCCTCAAAAACTTTGCATGTGCAACAGTTTTCTATTTTCAATTCTTATTTTTATTCTAATAATAATTGTTATGGATATATATTATTTGTACATATTTATGTGTACATGTGATATTCTGATACAGGCATACAATATGTAATGATCAAATCAGGGTCACTAGGGTATCCATCATCTCAAATATTTATCATTCCTTTGTTTTAGGAACATTCTAATTTTACTCCTTTAGTTATTTGAAAATATATACTAAATTAATGTTAACTATATAGAGGAAATGGTTAACAGGTACAAAAATATAGTTAGAATAAAAATTTAATGTATGGTAGCACAATAGACTTTCTTCTCTTTCTGAAACCATCCCATGGCTAGCTGACATACCTTTAGCCAGATCTTTGACCATCTTGTTTAAATTAAGTCTTATGTTCGTTTAACATCACATCCTTATCTGCTACTTAAAAAAAAATCTGTTGTAATAATTTAAGATTTACAAATTACAATTCAGAAATGCAGAAAAATTGGTTTTATTTTATTTACATAATGGATGTTATAATACTCTTTAACTCGTTAACTTGATGGCCATGAGGGTAAGCATAGATAAAACTCTTACCTTTTCAATTAAAAAAAAACCCTAATTTATTAACAAGGACATGTAAATAAGTCCATTTATATATAATATTTAAAATATTCCTGGAATAGAGGTATTTTACTGTAACTAAAGTCAGCAGACTAAAGACATTTTTTATTTCACCTCCTCTATTTAATGCCTATGCAAAACAACACAAGAAATAAAAAATAAATTTAAAAAATTCTACTTTTAAATCAAGACATCAGCTTTGCTCAAAAAGTATTGATAATATTTATTAAGTATTAGGAAATATGGAAGAAAAATAGGATAGTTAAGAACTGATATCTGGCTCAGTAGAACTTGAAGAAAATGGATTATTATCCTAGAAGTAAACATCTCAATCCTGAAGTGTAGAGCATTAACTAATTGATAAGAGTTACAAGATTTAGGGGTGTCTCAGGCTATGAAGGTTGTGAAGGATATAGCCATATAGAACTACATCTTCGATATAGCAGAATAAACAGTGGATTCGAACTGAAAGAAGAATCAAGTGAAAGTCACATTTGGTGCTATAATACAATAATCATAAAAGGCAGACTGTAAAAGAAACAAGACTCTCTATACACAGACCACGTGAATGTCTATGTAGAAAACTCCAAGGAATCAATAGAAATAAATCCTAGAAATAATGTCTTAAGCAAAGTTACAGTATATAAGATCAATAATCCATAATCGTTTTTCTATATATTATCAATGAATAATGAAAAATTGAATATTTTAAGTATGATTTATAACAGCTTAAAAATATTGCTTACTTAAATATAAATCTAACAAAATATGAGTTGCAATGTAATTCTTAGTTTAGAAAGATCAACAAATTATGTCATTTTACTTATCATTTTTCAATTATTGTGCTTTCATTACAGTGTTTTCCTGTAGCATTACTATCATCATAGTTCTTCCCTGCTATGAAATAAATTTGGCTCAACATGGATAATCAATGAGTATTTCCACTTACAGTCTCTTCCCAATATAGAATTGTACATGTTTTTTACCCATCTTATGCCTTCTGCTTGGAATGCCATTATTCTCACTTACTTGGATTAAAGTACATCTTTAAAAGCAGAAGTAGGAGGAGGATCCAAGATGGCAGATTAGACAAAACTCCAGCATACAACACCCAGTGAGAGAGGTGCAGAAACCCAGAGATCTCCTACCTCCAACTCAGGTACCAGGTGCATTTCAACAAGTCTGGTCTGAGGGTAAGCAAAGCCCACTCAGGGCAGACCTAGGTGGGGAGGGGTGCTGTTTCACCCAGAAAGTGCATCTCACCGGTGAGTCTGAGGCTCCACTTCTGGCACTCCGGTCCAGATACAGTGCTTCCCCCAAAGCCTCAGCAATACACAGAACACAGGATCTTTGCCAGTCAAGCGCCGGGAATTACAAGTGCAGAGTTGAATAAGAGTCTGCAGACCCAGCTATCACCCCGTCCCCTCGCCCAAAGAGAGAGGGAGCTGTAAGCCAGAGCAGCTGGGCAGTCCCTACCCCATGATTAGAGAGAGAGAGAGAGAGAGAGAGAAAGCTGAAAGGGGGAGACTGCCGGGTGCAGCTGGGTGGGTCCCTACCCTCCCCCACAAACCCCAGAGGGCTGAAACTCTGACTTTAGTGGGTTGCACAGCCAGTGCCACAGTCTGAGATGAACCCTGAATGATCCAGCCCAGTGGAGTAAGGGCACAACCCACCACTAGAGGGGTGGAACTGGGCTACATGTTTTAACAAAAAACATAGGAAGCCTACATAGCAATGGGACACCGTTCTTGACAACCCAGCAGCGCCTACAGGTCAGCAGAAGAGGCGGGCCTAATCTCCCAGCATAAACAAATAAGACACAAGAGTTCCCCTAGTAACCAGAAGGAGTCCCTAGACACCCAGTAGCGCGCCCACAGGGAGACAAGTGACCTCATCAAGCAGCTCTCTGACACCACAGCCAGGTAAATTCACAAAGATGGGAAAAAAACAGCGCAAAAAATGCGAAACCACTAAAGACCAGAACACCTCTTCTCCTTCAAGTGATTACAACTCCTCAACAACACAGGATCACAACTTGACCGAGAAGGAGTGTGAAGAATTGACGGAAACAGGATTCAGAAAGTGGATAATAACAAACTTTTCAGAGCTAAAGGAACATGTTCTAACTCAACGCAAAGAAACAAAAAACCTTGAAAAAAGGTTAGACGAAATGCTAACTAGAATAACCAGCTCAGAGAAGAACATAAACGACTTGATGGAGTTGAAGAACATAGCACGAGAATTATATGAAGCAAACACAAGTTTTAATAGCTGAATCGATCAAGCAGAAAGGATATCAGAGATTGAAGATCAACTCAATGAAATAAAAAAAGAAGGCAATACAAGAGAAAAAAGACTGAAAAGAAATGAACAAAGCCTCCAAGAAATATGGAATTATGTGAAAAAACCTAATTTACGCTTGATCAGTGTACCTGAATATGACAGGGAGAATGAATCCAAGCTGGAAATCACACTCGAGGATATTATCCAGGAGAACTTTCAAAGCCTAGCAAGGCAGTCCAAAATTCAAATTCAAGAAATACACAGAACTCCATAAAGATAGTCCTCAAGAAGAGCAACCCCAAGGCACATAATCATCAGATTCACCAGGGTCGAAATGAAGAAAAAAAAGCTCACGGCAGCCAGAGAGAAAGGTCAGGTAACCCACAGAGGGAAGCCAGTCAGACTCACAGCAGATCTCTTGGCAGAAACCCTACAAGCCAGAAGACAGTGGGGGCCAATATTCAACATCCTTAATGAAAAGAACTTTCAACCCAGAATCTCAATATTCAGCCAAACTAAGCTTTATAAGTGAAGGAGAAATAAAATCCTTTACGGACAAGCAATTATTGAGAGATTTTGTCACCACTGGACCTGCCCTACAAGAGCTCCTGAAAGAAACACTAAGCACAGAAAGGAACAAGGACCAGTCACTGCAAAAGCAAACCAGTTGGCAAAGACCAAAAACGCAATGAAGAAAACGAGTCAACTAATGAGAAAGAAAACCAGCCAGTAACAAAATGGCAGGATCAAATTCACACATAACAATATTAACATTGAATGTAAATGGCCTAAATGCCCCAATCAAAAGACACAGACTGGCAAACTGGATAAAAAGTCAGAACCCATCGGTGTGCTGTATTTAAGAAACCCATCTCACATACAAAGACACACACAGACTCAAAATAAAGGGATGGAAGAATATTTACCAAGAAAATGGAGAACAAAAAAAAGCAGGGGTTGCAATCCTAGTCTCTGATAAAATGGACTTCAAACCAACAAAGATCAAAAGAGACAAAGAAGAACATTACATAATGGTAAAAGGATCAATCCAACAGGAAGAATTAACTATCCTAAATAAATACGACCCCAACACAACAGCACCCAGATACATAAAGCAAGTTCTTAACAACATAAAATGAGATTTAGACTCCCACACAATAACAGTGGGAGAATTCAATACTGCACTGTCATATTAGACAGATCAACGAGACAGAAAATTAACAAGGATATCAAGGAATTGAATGCAGAGCTGGACCAAGCAGATCTAATAGACATATACAGAATGCTCCATCCAAAATCCACAGTATATACATTTTTCTCAGCACCACATTGCACTTACTCTAAAATTGACCACATCATTGGAAACAAATCACTGCTCAGCAAATGCAAAAGAATAGAAATCATAACAAACAGTCTATCAGACTACAGCACAATCAGACTAGAACTCAGGATCAAGAAACACACTCAAACCCACACAACCACTTGGAAACACTTGCTTCTGAATGTTGACTGGATAAACAATGAAATGAAGGCAGAAACAAAAAGGTTCTTCAAAACGAACCAGAATGAAGACACAACTTACCAGAATCTCTGAGATACTTTTAAAGCAGTATTGAGGGGGATATTTATAGCAATAAATGCCCACCAGAGAAGAGAGGAAAGATCTAAAATCGACACTCTATCATCAAAATTGAAAGAACTAGAGGAGCAAGACAAAAAAAAAAATTCAAAAGCTAACAGAAGACAAGAAATAACTAAGATAAGAGCAGAACTGAAGGAGACAGAGACACAAAAAACCCTTCAAAAAATCAATAAATCCAGGAGCTGATTTTTTTTAAAAGATCAACAAAATAGACAGACTGCTAGACAGATTAATAAAAAAGAAAAGGAAGAAGAATCAAATATATGCAATAAAAAATGATAAAGGGGATATCACCACTGATCCCAAATACAAACTACCAGCAGAGATTACTGCAAGCAGCTCTACTCACATAAAACAGTAAACCAGGAAGAAATGGTTAAATTCCTAGACACTTGTGCTCTACCAAAACTAAACCAGGAGGAAGTTGAAACCCTGAATAGAACAATAACAAGGGCTGAAGTAGAGGAAGCAATCAAAAGCCTACCAACCAAAAAAAGTCCAGGTCCAGATGGGTTCACAGCCGAATTCTACCAGATATACAAAGAGGAGCTGGTTCCATTTCCTTCTGAAACTGTATCAAACAATACAAAAGGAGGGAATCCTCCCTAACTCATTTTATGAGACCAACATCATCCTGATACCAAAACCAGGCAGAGACTCAACTACAAAAGAAAACTTCAGGCCAATATCCATGATGAACATTGATGCAAAAATCTTCAATAAAATACTGGCAAACAGATTGCAATAGCACATCAAGAAGCTTACCCATCACGACCAAGTAGGCTTCATCCTGTGTATACAAGGCTGGTTTAACATATGCAAATCCATAAATGTAATCCGTCATATAAACGGAACCAAAGACAAAAACCACATGATTATCTCAATAGATGCAGAGAAGGCCTTTGACAAAATTCAACAGCCCTTCATGCTAAAAACTCTCAATAAACTAGGTATTGATGGAATGTATCATAAAATGATAAAAGCTATATATGGCAAACCTACAGCCAATAGCATACTGAACAGGCAAAAGCTGGAAGAATTCCCTTTGAAATCAGGCAGTAGACAAGGATGCCCTCTCTCACCACTCCTATTCAACATAGTATTGGAAGTTCTAGCCAGAACAATCAGGCGAGAAAAAGAAATAAAGCGTATTTGATTAGGAAAAGAGGAAGTCAAACTGTCTCTATTTGCAGATAACATGACTGTATATCTAGAAGACCCCATCGTCTCAGCCCAAAATCTTCTCAAACTGATAAGCAACTTCAGCAAAGTCTCAGGATACAAAATCAATGTGCAAAAATCACAAGCATTCCTATATACCAATAACAGACAAACAGAGAGCCAAATCAAGAGCGAACTCCCATTCACAATTGCTACAAAGAGAATAAAATACCTAGGAATACAATAAAGGATGTAAAGGACCTCTTCAAGGAGAACTACAAACCACTGCTCAACTAAATGAGAGAGGACACAAACAGATGGAGAAACATTTCACACTCATGGTTAGGAAGAATCAATATTGTGAAAATGGCCACAATGTCCAAAGTAATCTATAGATTCAATGCTATCCCCATCAAGCTACCAATGACCTTCTTCACAGAACTGGAAAAAAACACTTTAAACTTCATATGGAATCACAAAAGAGCCCACATAGCCAAGACAATCCTAAGCAAAAAGAACAAAGCCAGAGGCATCACACTACCTGACTTCAAACTATACTACAAGGCTACAGTAATCAAAACAGCATGGTACTGGTACCAAAACAGAGACATAGACCAATGGAAAAGAACAGAAACCCCAAAAGAAACACCACACATCTACAACCATCTTATCTTTGACAAACCCAGCAAAAACAAGCAATGGAGAAAGGACTTCATGTTTAATAAATGGTGTTGGGAAAACTGGCTAGCCATCTGCAGAAAGCAGAAACTGGACCCCTACCTGTCACCTTACACTAAAGTTAACTTCAGATGGATCAAAGATTTCAACATAAAACGTAACACCATAAAAACACTACAAGAAAACAGGCAAAACCATCCATGACATAGGCATAGGCAAGGACTTCATGACTAAAACACCAAAAGCAATGACAATAAAAGCCAGGATAGACAAATGAGATCTAATTAAACTCCAGAGCTTCTGCACAGCAAAAGAAACCATCATTAGAGTGAATAGGCAACCAACATAATGGGAAAAAATTTTTACGATCTACCCATCTGACAAAGGGCTAATATCCAGAATCTACAAAGAACTAAAACAGATATACAAGAAAAAAACAAACAAGCCCATTCAAAAGTGGGTGAAGGATATGAACAGACACTTTTCAAAAGAGGACATATATGAGGCCAAGAAACATGAAAAAATGCTCATCATCACTGTTCACTAGAGAAATGCAAATCAAAACCACACTGAGATATCATCTCACACCAGTTAGAATGGCGATCATTAAAAAATCAGGAGACAGATGCTTGAGAGGATGTGGAGAAATAGGAACACTCTTACATACTTGGTGGGAGTGTAAATTAGTTCAACCATTGTGGAAGACAGTGTGGCAATTTCTCAAGGATCTAGAAATAGAAATTCCATTTGACCCAGCAATCCCACTATTGGGTATATACCCAAAGAACTATAAATCGTTCTACTATAAAGACACATGCACACGTACGTTCACTGCAGCCCTGTGTACAATAGCAAAGACCTGGAACCAACCCAAATGCACATCAATGATAGACTGGACAAAGAAAATGTGGTACCGATACACCATGGAATACTACACAGCCATAAAAAACGATGAGTTTGTGTTCTTTGTAGGGACTTGGATGAATCTGGAAACCATCATTCTCAGCAAACTGACCCAAGAACAGAAAGCCAAGCACTGTATGTTCTCACTCATAGGTAGGTTTTGAACAACAAGAACACGTGGACTCAGGGAGAGGAGCGTCACGCACAGGGGACAGCTGGTGGGGGGGTAGAGGAGAGACAATGGGGGGTGGGGAGGGATAACATGGGGAGAAATGTCAGATATAGTATGCACCAAAAGTAAAATAAATTTAAAAAAAAGTCTATAAAAAAAAAAGCAGAAGTAATATCCAAAGCATCCAACAAATGCTACTTCAAATGTATGTTCTCATACAAATAGACAAAGGCCAAAGTACTAGAGCAGAGTCCTAGAATATATGATTTCTAGGCATTGATCATTTCGTTTATAATTTCTGGGAAATTTTTGAGTGTCAGATATTAACCCAGGTTATCTGGGTGGCAGGAGAAGGATGTTATAAGAAGGCTTGGGACAGTGGCTATTTGGCAAATATTACAATTCACTATGTTGACATTGGGTAGGAACTTGTGGGCACGTCCTGGCTGTAGAGTAGCCCTATTTGAAAGAGAAGTCGGCATTCTGTCAACTCTGTAAAATATACCGTCATCACCAAAGAAGAAAATGTTCTATCTTCCTTTCTCATGCCACACAGCATTTGATTTTTCACATCTGCAGCATTTTATATACTGACTCATATTAAAGCTGTTTTTTGTAATGAGACCTAATGTCACACTCAGGGTACATGATGATATAGGGGAAAATAAATCCATTGAGTGCAGGAATGAAGCTTCATGCATTTTTAAAATGTCCTGTGTTGTTAGAATGAATCCTAGAATGGAATAGGTAACAAATAAATATTTTTGACATTGCTATGATATTCATATATTGACTTAGTATTTTGTGAGAAACTTGTTTTCTCCTCCTAAATTTTATGTTGTGTTCTTTAATAATTGAAAATGCATTATTTACTTATCCACCATAAGTGTTATCCTCAGGTGGCTCAAGGAATTATATCCTAGTGTCTAATACCTGAAAAATGTTGATATGCCTGTTATTCTTCCTATCAGATAAAATCAAGAAATCTGCTAGTTATCACATCTTGACATGCAGTATGAAGTCAAAATTCGAAGTACTGATAATGTCAGTAAACTAGGAGGTCTGCCAACCAGGCTAATAGAAAGTGTTCTTCTCAAACTCACCTCTATTTTGACCAAAATAGACTTACAATAATAATCATTCAAAATATGACAATCTATAAGTAATATGTTAGAATGAGATAAAACAGCACATTCACTAAACACTATCTATGGAATAATACACAATATGGGAGACTGCTGTTGTCATACATGAACACTATGTTCGTATCCTCATAAGAATTTTCTTTAAAACTGTATTCCCGGCCGGGCGCGGTGGCTCACGCCTGTAATCCCAGCACTTTGGGAGGCCGAGGCGGGTGGATCATGAGGTCAAGAGATCGAGACCATCCTGGTCAACATGGTGAAACCCCGTCTCTACTAAAAATACAAAAATTAGCTGGGCGTGGTGGCACGTGCCTGTAGTCCCAGCTACTCGGGAGGCTGAGGCAGGAGAATTGCTT
>PVKV010023065.1:0-34111 GCA_004027835.1 Alouatta palliata | reverse complement strand
GGGCTCTCTTTTGGTTCCATATGAAGTTTAAGGTGGTTTTTTCCAGTTCTGCGAAGAAGGTCATTGGTAGCTTGATAGGGATAGCGTTGAATCTGTAAATTACTTTGGGCAGTATGGCCATTTTCACGATATTGATTCTTCCTAGCCATGAACATGGAATGTTTCTCCATCTGTTTGTGTCCTCTCTTATTTCATTGAGGAGCAGTTTGTAGTTCTCCTTGAAGAGGTCCTTTACGTTCCTTGTTAGTTGTATTCCTAGGTATTTGATTCTCTTTGTAGCAATTGTGAATGGCAGTTGGTTCTTGATTTGGCTCTCTTTAAGTCTGTTATTGGTGTATAGGAATGCTTGTGATTTTTGCACATTGATTTTGTATGCTGAGACTTTGCTGAAGTTGCTTATCAGTTTCAGGAGATTTTGGGCTGAGACGATGGGGTCTTCTAGATATACAATCATGTCGTCTGCAAATAGAGACAATTTGACTTCCTCCTTTCCTCTTTGAATACCCTTTATTTCTTTTTCTTTTTCAGGATGTTAAATAATTTTCCTCCAACATATCAATCCTCATTCATTTTAGGATGCCACTGAGTGCAAGCTTCAATTAACCAATCTAGCACACTATTTAAAAGAGCTGTAGGAGCACAAGGCAACACATTAAGTCACAAGTGACTGTTGTCACTGAATTTGGCCTAATCAAATCTATTTCTTCTTTAGTGCAATGCCAGTAGAGGCGACTCCCATGTATGTCTCACATACTCCTCCTGATGCAACTCAACCTAATTTTACAATTATTTTAAGTGTACAGGCTGTCTCCTTCCTGTACTAGAGTCTAGCACTTCCTTTAAGTGCTAGACTTAAATTTCTCCATTTTTTATGTGAGAATCTAACTCTTATGAAGTCTCACAAGCAAGGATTATTTTTTGCAGGGGATGATGGCTTCTGTTTTAATCATGGAAACTGTTTTTACTCAACAAAACCTGGGGCGGCTTCTTTTTGTAAATGGGAAAGATTACCTCTGCTGGCAAGGGAAGTTGAAAGAAATAAAATGATGCATGTTTCTCATTCTTGTCTGTACCTTCCCAGAGTTCCCTTTCCAAATCTTAGGGTCTCACCGATTTTGCATCAGTTTCCTTATCCTAATATAAGATGCCTTGTGGTAAGTATCAATTCACTGGTTTTAAAGGCATCATAAAAATAATTCATGATCTTTGAATTAAAATAAGGTCTGGTAGAGAATTGTCAAACAGATATTACCAGATAATCTAGAGTTTTTTTCAAAAACATATAGAAAATTTAAATACACTTTTGGAATATACCACTCAACAAGGACAATATTTAAAAAATTCAACCAGGAACACAAAATAAGGAATTTTTTGTTTTCAGGAGGGCATCCTAAGTGCAGTTGATGATAACATTACAGAGAGAAGGAAGAATTTGGTGTAATGAAGAGGGCTTGAAAAAGAGTGAATAAGGAAGAATTTTACATTGGTGATTATTGTCCATATTGCATTGGCCTGAGGTAAACTCACTATTGGAAATAAGACATGCCCAAGTTAAAAAAAAAAAAAAAAAAAAAAAAAAAACTTAATACAAGCAATTTTAGACTTGTAGCATGGTCCCATTTTTGAATTTCACCTGCCGTAACACAGAGGATAAAAGCCATTTCCCTTCTTGCTTCAAACCCTTTTGAATTCTGTACCTCCAAATCTGGATCTGAAGATTACGGAATGTTATGATTTTACCTGGAATTTGGCATGAGTATAATTCTCAAAAGTCATTGACATTGGGGTGGCTCTACTATGTACACTTTAAAGACAGAGCCCCATATATAGTTGTATACTTTGAGCATTGTGTGGAGACTACTAGCCAAGACAGGTATTGGAAGCCAATATCCAGTGTGTGGGAGTCTGCACAGAGGGCTGGCAAGGCCCAGAGTAAGATATCCTGTTCTGATATGCAAAAATTTTCACTACTGCTAGCAGAAATCCTGACCCCAGACAGCAACTATGGGAATCAGATAGAAAAGGAAGACACTAGTGGACATATAGCGATTCTAGTTAGGTCTCTCCAGAAAATTATGGGTGGAATTAAATACAAAGTAAAGACAGTGACTCATGTCACTGTTTCTTCAGATACCAAAAGACAAGAGTGGTTCCTGAAGGTGAAGATAGCTGTAACAATGCAGTTGAAAGTCAAAAAGATTGGGAGCTAGTGTTGCTAGTCATTAAAGCAAAAGCAAAAGCTCTGAAGTCTCCCTGCTTGGTTGATATCCCAGTTCTTTTATTACTAACTGTGGTAACTTGGGCAGCAAATTTATCTTTCTCTTCCTCAGTTTTCCCTTTTAATGTAAGAATACTTTGGAATTATTTTGTTTTGTTACTGGTAGGGGTTACTTTGTTGTTGGTTTTAATACAAGAGAGATCCAACATGTTTCAGTCTTAACATAAAGGAGTAATTCTGTAATTAGATTTTGAAGCTATAGACCAGAGAAGAATAAATTAGTATAATCTTCCTAAAACGTTGAGAGACAATGGGATATAGACCTTTGTGAAGCAACTAATTTTATTTTTCTGTCATGTGAGAAGTACCAAAGTACAGAGACAAATTTTGTGAGAATTACTACAAGAAAATAAGGTATTACTCATATACAGTGCTCAGAGGCATTAATGTGCAAAGAAAGTAGGCTAGCACACTCTTTAGGTATATAGGTTAGTCAGCAAAATACAAGGAAATAGGTCCAGGGAGGATAGAATATTACAAAAATTTTTTGTAATGACAGCCCAGGAAAATTGAAAATAATAATTAGAAACTAACTATAAGATTTTTTACCTTATAAAATTACATGAATTAGTATTTATGAAAATGAGAAATATGACTTGAAATGCATGTTGATCAATAATCTTACCAAATAGTTAAATTTATGAAGATTAATAACACATTTCTATAATTTCTGCTTATCCTTAATTTATTAAATACAATTATTTCTAGGAAAAACTCAACTTATGGCCTACCTTTAATCTCTTTTATTTTAGGAAATAAGTGCCAGGAATGAAACCATTTGTCAGATTATACACCTCTTGTGGACTGAATTGTGTTCTCTTCAAAAATTCATATACTGAAGCCCTAATCGCCAATGTGATGGTGTTAGGACATGCAGCTTATAGAGGTCATAAGAAGAATCCCGAAACTAATAAGACTACTGTCCTTCTAAGACAAAGAAGAGACACATGGGATGCATACATACAGAAGAAAGACCATGTGAAGACACTGCAAGAAGGCAGACTTTTGTAAGCCAACGGGAGGTGCCTTTGGGAGAAATCAAATCTCCTAACACTTTGGTCTTGGACTTCTAACCTCTAGAAATGTGAGAAATAATTGTCTGTTTTTTAAGCAACCCACTCTGCAGTATTTTGTTACAGTAGGCCTAGCAGACTAATACAGCACCTTATGAAGAAAAAAAATTATATCAAGTCACCAAAATTATTTAGTTAAACTGGCAAGTGTGTATCATATGCATGACTTATAGATATAGAAAATATGAGCAATATTTTCTCACCAACTTGAAAGGCCGGTGAACACAAGTAACTTTATTTATAAGCCATAAAAAAAAATCAGTGCCAGTTTCTTCAAGCAATGAGTAAAGGATTCCCTGTTGGGAAAACTGGCTAGCCATGTGCAGAAAAAGCAGAAACTGGACCCCTTCCTGATGCCTTACACTAAAATTAACTCCAGATGGATTAAAGACTTAAATATGAGACCTAACACCATAAAAACACTAGAAGAAAACCTAGGTAAAACCATTCAGGACATAGGCGTAGGCAAGGACTTCATGACCAAAACACCAAAAGCACTGCCAACAAAAGCCAAAATAGACAAATGGGACCTAATCCAACTCCACAGCTTCTGCACAACCAAAGAAACAATCCTTAGAGTGAACTGGAAACCAACAGAATGGGAAAAATATTTTGCGATCTACTCATCTGACACATGGCTAATATCCAGAATCTACAAAAAACTAAAACAGATTTACAAGAAAAAAACAAACAAACCCATCGAAAAGTGGACGAAGGATATGAATAGACACTTTACAAAATAAGACATATATGAGGCCAACAAACGTATGAAAAAAATGCTCATCATCACTGATTATCAGAGAAATGCAAATCAAAACCACATTGAGATACCACCTCATGCCAGTTAGAATGGTGATCATTAAAATATCTGGAGATAGCAGACGCTGGAGAGGATGTGGAGAAATAGGAACACTTTTATACTGTTTATGGGAATGTAAACTAGGTCAACCATTGTGGAAGATAGTGTGGTGTTTCCTGAAGGATCTAGAAATAGAAATTTCATTTGATGCAGCAATCCTATTACTGGGTATATACCCAAAGGATTATAAATCATTCTATTATAAAGACACATGCACACGTATGTTCATAGCAGCATTGTTTACAATAGCAAAGACCTGGAACCAACCCAAATGCCCACCAACGATAGACTGGACAAGGAAAATGTGGCAGATGTACACAATGGAATACTATGCAGCCATGAAAAATGGTGAGTTCCTGTCCTTTATAGGGACATGGATGAATCTGGAAACCATCATTCTCAGTAAACTGACACAAGAACAGAAAATCAAACACCATTTGTTCTCACTCATAGGCAGCTGTTGAACAATGAGAACACATGGACACAGGGAGGGTAGCATCACACACTGGGGTCTGTTGGGGGTGTCCAAGGAAGGGTCATCTTGGGGGATCAGGAGGTCAGGGAGGGATAACATGGGGAGAAATGCTGGATGTAGGTGATGGGGGGATGGAGGCAGCAAACCACATTGCCATGCGACAATCCTGCATGATCTGCACATGTACCCCAGAACCTAAAGCACAATTTATAAAAGAAAGAAAGAAAGAAAGAAAGAAAGAAAGAAAAGCAAAAGCTTTTAATTTTGGTGAAGGAAATTTTAACCAAATTTTTCATTTATGGATCCTGCTTTTGGTGTCAAGTCTAAGAACTTTTTGCCTGGTCTTAGATGCTGAAGATTTTCTCCAATATTTTCTAATAGAAATTTTAATAGTTTTACATTTTACATTTAAGTTAGTGATCAATTTGAGTTAATTATTTTATAAAATGTGAAACATAAAGTTTCATTTTTTTTAACCTATGGATAAACAATTGCTCCAGCACCATTGGTTTAAAAAAAAAAACAGTGTAGAATTTTTAAAAGACAAATTAAAAATCCTAAAATATACAGTCTCCATTAATTGAATCTGTCTTTATATGCATACACACACACACACACAACATGATCAAATCAATACCACTTGAAACCAGCGATTCAAGGAAATAAGTCTTATCTATAGGGCTAAGAACTTGACCTCTATTGTTGGTACTGCTCCTTGCCTTACAATAGCAAATGTGACTTTTAGCCTATAGAAGCTTCTTCTGGCCTACCAACTCTTCATTTATTTTTTTTCTCCAAAAGATGCATTAAAGTGTATTCCTAGAGTTCCTTACAGTAGTGATGATCAAATGAGAGAACTGACTTAAATGCCCTTTTGAAATCAACAGACTCATAAAAATGTAAGAGATGTTATAACAGTGACAAAAAAGGCTTTAATATAGTTTAATTACTTTAGCTTAATTATTTGGGGGTGGGGGGAGAAATCAGACCATGAAAACTTTCACAAGTTAAATTACTAAGATAAAAGGCAGTCTTCTGATCTATTTAGCGTTTTTTGTAATGTAGTAAATATTTGTTAGTTACTTATCAACCATGCAGGAGTTTGATTTCCACTTGATTGAATGTCTGCTAAATGGAAAATTTTCTTAAATGTAAATTCATCTGCCAGTTTCTTATATGACTGAAGATACTGTAAAATATCCTTATTACATATGGTTTTCATGTCACTCAAAAGATAACACTTTCAAATATTGTTCTATTATTTTATTTGAGTTTTTCTTCCAAACAGATTCTTTTACAGATTTCACAATTTATTGTTCTCTTTATGTTGTAAAAGCCTTCAACTGATATAAACTTTTTCAGACTGTGCATTAGTTTAGAATAAGCTGGATCATTTCAAACAGTGTGATTCCATTTCAATTGCTCTTTCCTGGATAATTAAATTATCACACTTAAGTGAACTATGATTTGATATAAAAATATACTCACCAAGTAGAATCCAACATATTAAATAATGATAATTTGTTATAGAGTTGTATATATGTAGTTATACAAAATGAATATATTATAATTACTCATAAATTATATTACCTGTTAGTGATTTATTTTTAATGTTTACATTAAAATATATGAGAAATATATAGGAAAGAAAAATCAAAATAGCTCTTCAAAAGGAACAATAAAAATTTAAGAATCCCACTGAGATGTACTACACTTACACTCACATCCACATGCCATGCAATATATCTGCTAAAATAGATGACCTAAATAAAATAATAATGGTAAGAGCAATCCTAATGACAGCTCTACAATGATGCTTATTTCCTCAAACAGAAGCGATAGTTTCATTCTCTTCGATTCTCATAACTGTTACCATCTTTTAAATAAATCTCTTCTGTATAATGCATCGGGAGCATAGCCACAGCCTGAGGAGCAGTGGTATTGATTTCCATGTAATGATTAAAACAGTTAAGTTGCTATTACTGATGCATATGGTGGTAATAGTATATTCATTTCCACAGAAAAGGAGAAATGACTCCTTTGCTTCAGAGATATGCACATGAATGATGAAAAAGAGATTTTCAACCGTATAAGAAAATGGAAAGGCTATCTCACAATGAGCTGTAGTAGTCTATTGCCCACACCTGCACTGTTGAGTGCTATCAGATATAAGAGATCCTTTAAGTTCGGTTTTTTTTCTCTCTCTCCCTCTCTAAAAAGACTTCTATAACATATGAGATTAGAAATGTGATATTCATGCCACAGGGAGAATGTTCATGTTTACCTATTTAAAAGAAAGCTGCAAGAAACAAGAAATATTTAATTTCTTGAAACCTTAGGTTAAATACCAAACAGTCAACATTAAGCAATTATTTAAATGCTATAGAAACATGCTGTTTACATCCTTGCTTCTCCAGTGGGTGACTTATAATCAATGTTTCACTTATAGTAAGGGCTTTTAAGAAAACATACCTCAAATTGTCGTCACAGACAGCACCACATTTTAAACAATTTAAATGACTGTATAAACCAGTTGTAAAAGATTCTTGTGCATAAAATAATTTATGTTGTAGGCCTGAGACTGCTTTTCTTAAAATGTCCTGCTTGTAAGGTCGCCTTAGTCTGCTGCCTGGGAAGTTGGATTTTGGTAGGGTTTCTAGCATTTCCTAACTGATAAGATGGTCTCACTGTCCTTAATCTGCCTGTGCAAACCATTTGGTTTATGCTGAATGTAAGGCCGGTTGCCTCGCTGGGAGCTCGGATGCGCCCATTCCTCCCAGCATCTGGGAATTACGTTGCCACTCCATGATTAACATGTAACTCCTCTACATAGCCTCCCCAACACCCACCCCTGAAGCAAACTCCGCACCTGACACCTAGCGTGCCACTGGAAACCGCCACCCAAAAATTTTTGAAAAGCCCCAACAAACCTTGCCCAATAGCACTTTCCTGCCCAATAGCACTTTCTTGCCCAATAACCCTTTCTTGCCTAATAGCACTCCCTTGCCCGATAAGCACTTTGCCCCGTCAATGTCATTTTTCCCCAAGGCGGCCCGCTCACCAAAAATCCTGCCTGCCCACTAGTAGTAGCTTGCCTCCTCCACGTCCTGTGTTCCAATATCCAATCAAGTGCCTTATGTTTTGTCTCCTCAGTTCCCAATTAAGCGCCTTCACTCCCTATAAAACCGCTTGCCCTAAAAAGTTAGGCACGACTTCTCTGGCCCCTTCCCGGACCATAGAACCTCACCTGGTACCTAAATAAATTGTTTTTTTTTTTTTTTCATTTTCTTATACTGGTCTCAGTTTCCTCATTGTAAACTTGGCAATAACCCTTACACTGAACACTTGTTTTCCTTCTTGGGGGTCTGGAATTTGCGTAAGCGCTATGCAGAGTGCGCGTACGTGGCCAACCTCCAATACAATCCTTGGGCACTACGTAATAAACTTCCTTGAGCTGCCTCAATTCCATAGTGGAAGAAATTAAGCACATCTTGAGTGACTCCTTGGGGAGAGGACACTTGGAAGCTTGTTCCTGGTTTTCTTCTGATTTTGCCCACCTGCATTTTTCCTTTGTTTATTTGGCCTCCACATCCTTTCTCTATAATAAATCATCATCATAAGTACAACAGTATAATGAGTCCTGTGAGTTATTCTAGCCAATTACTGAACCTAGGGGTTCTTGGAAATTCCCAGCACCGTTGTTTTCCTTATGGGGGAGAAGTTCACAGGTAAATGGAGTTATGTTACTAGGAGGATTATGGCTGGCTCTACTGTGTCATGCAGGTTGTCAGGGAAATAGGGGCAAGCGAGTAGTCACAGGCCTCACCCAGAACCCATGCAACCCAAAGGGCCAGTCTCACTCCCACCATGCCCCTGACAACAGCACAGAGTCTGTTTCTAATCAGTGGGTGAGCAGGGCTGAGAACTTGCCCAAGGCTAATCGCTTCCCAGCAAGTAGGGCTTTGTGTCCCCTGCTCAGACCTCCATCTGCTCCAAGCTCCCATCTTTCTTTTCTGAACTTAATCTGCTCAGAGCTCCATGTGCTCAGAGCTCCATCTGCTCCAAGCTCCATCACACTCGGTGCTCCAATCACTTTGAGCTCCACCTTGCTCTTAGCACCATGTGCTCTGAGCTCCTATCAGTAAAAGCTCCATATAGCTCTGAGCTCCATCTTACACAGAGGAACATCAGCTCAAAGCTCCATCTTGCTTGGAGCTCCTTATTTTCGGAGCTGAATCTGCTCTGAGCTTCACCTTGCTCAGTGCTCCAATCACTCTGAGCTCTATCTTGCTCAGAGCATCATTAGCTCTGAGCTCCTATCACTCGAAGCTCCATCTAGCTCTGAGATCCATCCTACACAGAGAAACATCAGCTCCAAGCACCATTTTGCTTAGAGCTCCTTCTTGTCTGAGCTTAATCTGCTCAGAGCTTCATCTGCTCGAGCTCTGGCTACTCTGAGGTCTATCTTGCTCAGAGCTCCATCTGCTCCAGGCTGCATCTTGCCCTGAGCACCATCTGCTCTGAGCTCCTATCATTCCAAGCTCCATCTAGCTTAGAGCTCCTACTTGTCTGAGCTTAATCTGCTCAGAGCTTCATCTGCTTGGGCTCTGTCAGCTCTGAGGTCTCTCTTGCTCAGAGCTCCATCTGCTCCAAGCTCCATCTTGCTCTGAGCACAATCTGCTCTGAGCTCCTGTCACTCCAAGCTCCATCTAGGTTGGAGCGCCTTCTTGTCTGAGCTTAATCTGCTCAGAGCTCCATCTGCTCCAAGCTCCATCATGCTCAGTGCTGCAATCATGCTGAGCTCCATCTTGCTCTGAGCACCATCTGCTCTGAGCTCCTATCACTCCAAGCTCCATCTAGCTTGGACCTCCTTCTTGTCTGAGCTTAATCTGCTCAGAGCTTCATCTGCTTAGGCTCTTTCTGCTCAGAGCTGTATCTTGCTCAGAGCTCCATCTGCTCCAAGCTCCATCATGCTCAGCACTGCAATCACTATGAGCTCCATCTTGCTCTGAGCACCATTTGCTCTGAGCTCCTCTCACTCCAAGCTGCATCTAGCTTGGAGCTCCTTCTTGTCTGGGCTTAGTCTGCTCAGAGCTTCATCTGCTTGGGATCTGTCTGTTCTGAGGTCTATCTTGCTCAAAGCTCCATCTGTTCCAAGCTCCATCTTGCTCTGAGCACCATGTGCTCTGAGCTCCTATCACTCCAAGCTCCATCTAGCTTGGAGCTCCTTCTCGTCTGAGCTTAATCTGCTCAGAGCTTCTTCTGCTTAGGCTGTGTGTGCTGAGAGCTCTATCTCGCTCAGAGCTCCATCTGCTCCAAGCTCCATCTTGCTCTGAGCACCATCTGCTCTGAGCTCCTGTCACTCCAAGCTCCATCTAGCTTGGAGCTCCTTCTTGTCTGAGCTTAATCTGCTCAGAGCTTTATCTGCTTGGGCTCTGTCTGCTCTGAGGTCTATCTTGCTCAGACCTCCATCTGCTCCAAGCTTCATCTTGCTCTGAGCACAATCTGCTCTGAGCTCCTGTCACTCCAAGCTCCATCTAGCTTGGAGCTGCTACTGTCTGAGCTTAATCTGGTCAGACCTTCATCTGCTTAGGCTCTGTCTGCTCAGAGCTCTATCTTGCTCAGAGCTCCATCTGCTCCAAGCTCCATCATGCTCAGTGCTGCAATCACGCTGAGCTCCATCTTGCTCTGAGCACCATCTCCTCTGAGCTCCTGTCACTCCAAGCTCCATCTAGCTTGGAGTGCCTTCTTGTCTGAGCTTAATCTACTCAGAGCTTCATCTGCTTGGGCTCTGCTCTGAGGTCTGTCTTGCTCAGAGCTCCATCAGCTCCAAGGTCCATCTTGCTCTGAGCACCATCTGCTCTGAGCTCCTGTCATGTCACTCCAAGCTCCATCTAGCTTGGAGCTCCTTCTTGTCTGAGCTTAATCTGCTCAGAGCTTTATCTGCTTGGCCTCTGTCTGCTCTGAGGTCTATCTTGCTCAGACCTCCATCTGCTCCAAGCTCCATCTTGCTCTGAGCACAATCTGCTCTGAGTTCCTATTACTCCAAGCTCCATCTAGCTTGCAGTTCCTTCTTGTCTGAGCTTAATCTGCTCAGAGCTTCATCTGCTTGGGCTCTGTCTGCTCTGAGGTTTATCTTGCTCAGAGCTCCATCTGCTCCAAGCTCCATCTTGCTCTGGGCATCATCTGCTCTGAGCTCCTATTACTCCAAGCTCCATCTAGCTTGGAGCTCCTTCTTGTCTGAGCTTAATCTGCTCAGAGCTTCATCTGTTTAGGCTCTGTCTGCTCAGAGCTCTATCTTGCTCAGAGCTCCATCTGCTCCAAGCTCCATCATGCTCAGTGCTGCAATCACACTGAGCTCCATCTTGCTCTGAGCACCATCTGCTCTGAGCTCCTGTCAATTCTAACTCCATCTAGCTTGGAGCTCCTCCTTGTCTGAGCTTAATCTGCTCAGAGCTTCATCTGCTTGCGCTCTGTCTGCTCTGAGGTCTATCTTGCTCAGAGCTCCAGCAGCTCCAAGCTCCATCTTGCTCTGAGCATCATCTGCTCTGAGCTCCCATTACTCCAAGCTCCATCTAGCTTGGAGCTCCTTCTAGTCTGAGCTTAATCTGCTCAGAGCTTCATCTGCTTAGGATCTGTCTGCTCTGAGGTCTATCTTGCTCAGAGCTCCATCTGCTCCATGCTCCATCATGTTCAGTGCTGCAATCACTATGAGCTCCATCTTGCTGTGAGCACCATCTGCTCTGAGCTCCTATCACTCCAAGCTCCATCTAGCTAAGAGCTTCTTCTAGTCCGAGCTTAATGTGCTCAGAGTTGTATCTGCTTAGGCTGTGTCTGCTAAGAGCTCTATCTTGCTCAGAGCTCCATCTGCTCCAAGCTCCATCATGCTCAGTGCTGCAATCACTATGAGCTCCATCTTGCTCTGAGCACCATCTGCTCAGAGCTCCTAGCACTCCAAGCTCCATCTAGCTTGGAGCTCCTTTTGTCTGAGCTTAATCTGCTCAGAGATTCATCTGCTTGGGCTCTGTCTGCTCTGAGGTCTATCTTGCTCAGAGATCCATCTGCTCCAAGCTCCATCTTGCTCTGAGCACCGTCTGCTCTGAGCTCCTGTCACTCCAAGCTCTATCTAGCTTGGAGCTCCTTCTTGTCTGAGCTTAATCTGCTCAGAGCTTCAAGTGCTTAGGCTCTGTGTGCTCAGAGCTCTATCTTGCTCAGAGCTCCATCTGCTCCAAGCTCCATCATGTTCAGTGCTGCAATCACGCTGAGCTGTATCTTGCTCTAAGCATCATCTGCTCTGAGCTCCTATAACTCCAATCTCCATCTAGTTTGGAGCTCCTTCTTCTCCGAGCTTAATCTGCTCAGAGCTTCGTCTGTTTAGGCTCTGTCTGCTCAGGGCTCTATCTTGCTCAGAGCTCCCTCTGCTCCAAGCTCCATCTTCCTCTGAGCACCATCTGCTCTGACCTCCTATCACTCCAAGCTCCATCTTGCTCTGAGAACCATCTGCTCTGAGCTCCACCTTGCACAGAAGTCCAATCACTCTGAGCTCCATCTTGCTCTGAGCACGATTTGCTCTGAGCTCCTATCACTCCAAGCTCCATCTAGCTCTGAGCTCCACCTTACACAGAGGAACATCAGCTCAAACTCCATCTTGCTTGGAGCTCTTTCTTATCAGAGTTTAATCTGCTCTGAGGTCTGTATTGCTCAGAGCTCCATCTGCTCCAAGCTCCATCTTGCTTGGAGTTCCAATCACTCCAAGCTCTTTCTTGCTCTTAGCACCATCTGCTCAGAGCTCCAACCACTCCAAACTCCATCTTGCTCTGAGCACCATCTGCTCTGAGCTCCACCTTACTCAGAACTCCATTTTGCTCTGAGATCATATGCTTGGAGCTCCATCTTATACTCTGCAACATCTACTCTGAGGTTCATATTGCTCAGAGCTTCATCTCACCTGGAGCACCATCTGCTCTGAGCTCCATCATGCTCGGAGTTCCATCTTGCTCAGAGGTCCATCTTGCTCTGAGCACAATCTGCTCCATGTATGTTTTTTGCAGCATAATTCACAATAGGAAAGACATGCAATCAACTCATATGCTCATCAATGGTAGACTGGATAAAGAAACTGTGCTACATATACACCATGGAATAGTATGCAGCCATAAAAGGGTGTGAGATCATGTCCTCTGCAAGGTCATGTATGAAGCTGAAAGTCATCATCCTCAGCAAACTAACACAGAAATACTTGGTTAAATTTTAAAATATTTACTATGCTGTAGAATCTCAACAATGTCTTTTTACATCCATGAACATGAACACAAGGCATTCTCATTAATTCTATGAATGTGGTTAATAGCTTTAGTGGATTTCCAAATGCTGAGTCTCACTTGCACTCCTACAATAAAGGATGTCTGGTCAATGCTATAGTATCCTCATATGTTGATACAATGCCTTCTAATATTTCTAACTTTTACTTTTATATCCATATGTCCTATTTGTCTGTAGTATTCAGTGTGTCTCAATCCAGTTATGATCTTATAGCAATCTTATATATCCTTCCAAAACTTTTGGGTAATGTTTAATTGCTTTATAACTTTATAACTCTGACACAGTATAAGTGACATTTGTTTCTTAACTTTTTTTTTTTTTTTGAGATGGAGTCTCACTCTGTCCCCCAGGCTGGAGTGCAATGGCACAGTCTCGCCTCATTGCAACACACACCTCCCTGCTGAAGCTATTCTCCTGCCTCTGCTCTCGATTAGCTGGGACTACCGGTGTCTGCTGGCATGCCTAGCTAATTTTTCTATTTTGAGTAGAGATGGGGTTTCACCATGTTGACCAGGCTGGTCTTGAACTCCTGACCTCAGGTGATCTGCCCACTTTCGCCTCTCAAAGGGTTGGGATTATAGGCATTAGCTGCTGTGCCTGGACTACTAAACTTTTTTTATACCGAAACTTATGTGTGGATGAAAGCCCTCTTTTGATAAATATCTTTGTTATTTCTATTATTTCATCAACATTTACCCCTATTGAGTTAGAGATTCTTCACTGATGAACCACCTGACTGGCACTGTGTTCATAACATTGTTAATAACAGTAAAAGGAGGCATTCTTTTAGAAAATCAAGATTGAAAACTTAAAAAAAAAAAAAAAGGAAGATACATACAAGAAAACAAAACAAAACTTACACCAACCCTCTCCATCCATTAGTGGCATAAACACAGAAAGATAACCAAATGGACCAAATGATAGAGCCAAATAATCAGACCAAAATTATATAGCATAAACACATTTTTCAGAAACACACCAAAGGTCCCTAAGTTCAGAAACCTGGGTATTCACATGCAGGAAACTGAAGACCCTATGTTGCACAAGACACAAACATCAACAGAAAATGAACACCTAAGTCTAACTCTGAAACCAAAGAGCTCCCAAGAAAAAACATGGGGTGACTATTTTGGGGAAACTTGAATCTGTGCACACCAGTTGCCAAAAGAAAAACTTAGGGAGATTATACCCATAGATAATACAATGCCTTTGCCATATCTCTCACTTTATTTCCCAATGGGACACGAAATCACACTAACAAAAGCAAATATAAACATGTTAGACAAAGGACAACTTTAAAATTTCTCAAGGAGAAAACAGTGAACACAAAGAAAAGATATATTACAGATTGGGATAAAATTATGGAAAATCATGTATCTGAAAGGAACAGTTATCTAACATATACAAGAAACTAAAGGTACTAAGTGGGCAAAAAGATAAAACAACTAAAACCTGTATGTATCCAAAGAGGCTACCCAAATGTCCATTCAAAGACAGACTTGATAAAGAAAATATGACACATATACAACATGGAATACTATGCAGCCATAAAAAAGGATGAATTCATGTCCTTTGCAGGGACATGGATGAAACTGGAAACCATCATTCTCAGCAAACCCACACAAGAACAGAAAACCAAATATCGCATGTTCTCACTCATAAGTAGGGGTTGAACAATGACAACACATGGCTCCGGGGGGGGGAATCATCACACATCAGAGCCTGTTGGGGGTTGGGGGCATTAGGGGAGGGAGAGCAGGGGGTGGGGGGATTGGGGAGGGCTAACTTTAGGAGAAATACCTAACGTAGATGACGGGGGAGATGGATGCAGGAATCCATCATGGCACATATATACCTATGTAACAAAAGGCAAGGCCAGGCCAGGGGAGAAGGCAAGGCCATGCCAAAAGGCAAGGCCAGGCCAGAAGGCAAGGCCAGGCCAAAAGGCCAGGCCAGGCCAGGCCAGACCAGAAGGCAAGGCCAGGCCAGAAGGCAAGGCAGGCCAGAAGTCCAGGCCAGAAATCCAGGCCAGAAGGCCAGGCCAGACAAAAAGGCCAGCCGAAGTCAAAAGTCCAAGCCAGGCCAGAAGGCAAGACCAGGCCAAAAGGCAAGGCCAGGCTAGGTGAGAAGGCAAGGCCATGCCAAAAGGCAAGGCCAGGCCAGAGGCAACGCCAGGCCAAAAGGCCGGGACAGGCCAGGCCAGAAGGCAAGGCCAGGCAAAAAGGCCAGGCCAGGCCAGACCAGAAAGCAAGGCCAGGCCAGAAAGCCAGGCCAGGCCAAAAGGCCAGGCCAGGGCAAAAGGCCAGGTTTGGCCAGGCCCAGCCAAAAGGTCAGGCCAGGCCAGAAGCCAAGGTCAGGCCATAAGGCAAGGCCAGGCAAAAAGACCAGGCCAGCCAAGGCCAGAAGGCAATGTCAGGCCAAAAGGCCAGGCGAGGCCAGCACAGAAAGCAAGGCCAGAACAAACTACCAGGCCAGGCCAGAAGGCAAGGTGAAGCCAAAAGTCCAGGCCAGGCCAGAAGGCCAGGCCAGGCCAAAAGGCCAAGCCAGGCCATGTCAGAATGCAAGGCCAGGCCAAAAGTCAAGTTCAGGAAAAAACGCCAGGCCAGGCCAGATGGCAAGATCATGCTTAAAGGCCATGCCAGGCCAAAAGGTCAGGCCAGGCCAGGCCAGAAGGCAAGGCGAGGCCAGAAGGGAAGATCAGGCCAAAAGGCCAGTCCAGGCCAAAAGGACAGCACAGGCCAAAACGCCATACCAGGCCAGAAGGCAAGGCAAGGCCAGAAGGCAAGGCCAGGACAAAAGGCCAGACCAGGCCAGGCCAGAAGACAAGGCCAGGCCAGAAGACAAGGCCAGGCCAGAAGTCAAGGCCAGGCCAAAAGACCACGACAGGCCAAAAGGCCACGTTTGGCCAGGTCAGGCCAGGCCAAGAGTCCAGGCCAGGCCAAGAGGTCAGGTGAGGCCAAAAGGCCAGTAGGCCAGGCAAGGCCAAAAGGCCAGGCCAGGCCAAAAGGCAACGCCAGGCCAGAAAAGGCCAGGCCAGACGGCAAGGCCAGGCCAAAAGGCCAGGCCAGTCCAGAAGGAAGAGCCAGGCCAAAAATCCAGACCAGGCCACGCCAAAAGGCCAGGCCAGGCCAGAAGGCAAGGCCAGGCCAGGCCAAAAAGCCAGGCCAGGCCAAAAGGCCAGGTGTTGCCAGGCCAGGCCAGGCCCGGGGAGAAGGCCAGCCCAGGCCAAAAGGCCAGGCCAGGAAAGAAGGCAAGGCCAGGCCAAAAGTCCAGATCAGGCTACGTCACAAGGCAAGGCCAGGGCAAAAGGCCACAACAAGCCAGGCCAGAAGGCAAGGCCAGGTCAAAAGTCTAGACCAGGCTACGCCAAAAGGCAAGGCCAGGCCAGGCCAGAAGGCAAGGTCAGGCCAGAAGGCCAGGCCAGGCTAAAAGGCCAGGCCAGGCGAAACGGCCAGTCCAGGCCAAGCCAGACCAGAAACCAGTGGGAGGTTCCTCCAAAAATCAAACCTACAAGCATCACTTCATCTAACAATTCTACTACTAAGTATACTTTTGGTACAAAAGAAATCAGCCCATGCAAGAGATATCTACTATCCTATATAGACTGCAGCACTCTTCACAATTGCCAACATAAAGAATAAACTTATCTTCCCATCCACAGATGAAGAGATAAAGTAACTGTGGTGGATGTACACAAATAAAATAGTCTTCGGCCAGAAAAACAGAATGAAATCTCAACATTCTGAAACTTGTATTTCAAATTTCCTTCAGGAGCCATACCATTGAACCTGGAGGACATCATGGTACATGATCTACGCCAGGCAGAGAAAAATAAAAAACACTGCCACATCTCACTCATATAGCATTTAAAATAAAAGGCTTTAGTGCACATGTTTTGAAAGTACAATAGTGGTTACCAGAGGCTGGAGGGAAGAGGGGCCCTGGGCAGGGATCAGAAACAGGTACAAAGTTACACTTAGATAGAGGAATTAATTGTTCCTCTCTGTTCCACAGCACAGTGACTAGTGGTTAACACGTCACACCTTTTTCACAAAATCTGGAAGATCCCAAAGGTTTTCACCACAAAGAAATTAACAACTGTTTGTGATAAAAGACTCTAAATATCCTGATTTTATAATTCTTCTGAGCTACACTAACCAAAATGTCCCACTCTAATTTCCCCCATTGTATATATTTACCATATGGCTAACCTTTTAAAAAAATACATAAATATGCAATGCTGAAATTCATATGGACCACAAAACACCCAGAATTTCCAAAGAAATTTTGAGAAATCCCAACTACATGGGTTGTGTCACACTTACTGATTTTAAATTTCATTGAAAAGCTAGGAACCCCATTCCACACAGAGCAGTGGAATAGATGACAGGACCTAGACATAAACCTGCACTCCTAATACCACCTGATATTCAACAAAATCCACAAAAAATAAGCTGTGAAGAAAGGACTCCCTCCTCTCAATAGATGGTGCTGGGATAAATAGCTAGACAGTTGCAGAAGAAAAAGAGTTGGCCCCTCCTATGTCTCACGGTGTACAGAAATAAACATAAAATTAACGAAAGATGTAAATTCAAGATGTCAAACTATGAAAAGCATGCAAGGGAACCTAGGAAATACCTTTCTTCACAGAGGATTTGGCACAGCATGAATATGCCTAAGTCTCCAAAACCCAGTGCAACTACAATTATTGACAAGTGTCACCTAGTACACAAAATTGCTGCTGCACAGCAGAAGAAATTACCCACAGAATAAACAGCCTGCACAACGGGAGAAATGTTTCCACGTATGCATCTGATGAAGTCTAATATCCAGGATCTACCTTATAGACGTTAAGCAAATAAATCAACAAAACAAAACCCCAATGAAGAAAGGGCAAGGGGCATGAAAATATGAATCTCAAAAGGTGGCTTACGGCAACAAACAGACAGGACATTTCTCTACCACTGTCATCACCAGAGAAATGCAAAGCAAAAGGCCCATGAGATAGTATTTCACACTGGTCAGAATGATGATTATGACACAGTCCCCAAGAGTGAATGCCATCGAGGCAGAGGAGGAGAGGGATGCCGGTCTGCTGTTGGTGGAAATGCAAACTAGTTCAGACACCATGGTAAACAACGTCGGGATTTCTCAAGTAACTTTCTCGACATCACTAATCCTCACAAAAATGCCCATGAAAACCACACTAAGATTCTGTCTCATTCCACTCAGAATGAATACTACCAAAAACAAAACACAAATTTTTGAAGGTGCCAGCCAGTATAGACTTACAGAAGGGTAACCTCTTCAACTCTATTGGTGGGGATGTAAACTTGTATGCATACTATGAAAAACAGCTAGAGGTGCCTGGAAAAATTCACAGTACACTACCACGTCAGCTAGCAGTCCCACCACAGTGCCACATTTAAAGCAGTTGAAATCCCTAGTCTGAAGAGAGCTATCTGCCTTCCTATGGGTACTGAAGCACTTGTAACTGTAGTCAAGGTACAGAACCAACCTACCTGTCCATACAGCTGCAGAGATGAAGAAACTGCCATACAGGCACACCATGGAGTATGTTCCAGCCATAAAGCTTTGGGAAATCCTGCCATCTGCAGCCACACGAAGAAATCCGGAGAACATCAGGTCCAATGAATGAGTCTGGTAGAGAAAGTCCCATTCCACATGACCTCAGGCATGTAGACTGAATAAATCTTCCATCTCCTAGAAGCAGAAAGTTCAATAGGGGTTACCAGACATCACCAGGGAGATGGAGGGGGTCTGAGAAGGAATTGGTAATGGGTACAAAGTTACTCTCAGATGAGAGTAATCAATTCTGGTCTTCTATTCCATAGGAGGGTGACTAGTCTCAACACAAATGTATCATGTTTCAAAGTAACTGGAAGGAAAGATTCTGATTGTTGTTACCATACCAAAAAAAAAAAAAAAAAATAACTGTATGAGGTAAAGAGATGCTAAATAACCAGATTTGATCATTAATCAACATATACATTATCAAAATCTTCCTTATACCCTCTAATTATACACATTTAGTGTATGGCAAATAGTGTTTGAAGAAATATGAAGAAACAATGCTAAAATCTATGTGGAAATGTGAAATACCCTGAATTTCCAAAGCTATCTTGAGAAACAGAAACCATGTGGGATGTATCACATTCCCTGAGTTCTAATTACATGAAAATCCCTAGTTAACCAACCCATATGTTGCGGCATACACAGAGAAACACAGACCAGTGAGCAAAACAAGGGCACAATAATAAACACAAATAACACTGTGTACACAGCAATAAACACAAATTCATAAAGTGAACCACCAAAATGACACAATGGGGAAGGTTTTCAACGTTAGATATCCACATGCTAAAGAATAATACCAGACTCTTACGGTGTTAATTGCACAATAATCAACTCAAAAAGATTAAAAGATTCTACACAAAACTTGCAACCATAAAGCTCCCATAAAGACAACCTTGGGAATGGGTATATTTAGGGCAACTTGGATGCATGCTCATGGTTTACAAAAAGTAACGAAAATACAAGGGAAAAAATCATGGACAATGGACTGCTTTGGTAGTGAATTTTTTTTTTGATTAGTAATCAACAGCACAGCTAACCAAAAAATTATGCATATGTGAGACCATGTGAAACTAAAAAGTTTGTGCCCAACAAAGGAAAACAATGAACACAATGAAAAAGCATACTAAAAATTATTTAAGAAGTTGGGCACACACACAGTGATAAGGGGTTATTTTTGAAAAGGCACAAGCCAGTAACACTACCAGTTGGCAAAAAAACTAAACAACAGAAAAATAACCAGACCAAAATTGGGCAAATAACCTGAAGAGATATTTGTGCAGACAGGAAACTGACTCAATGATTACAAAATTGTAGTTAACATTACTACTTATGAGAAAAATGTAGATCAAAACCACACTCAGATTTTATCTCACTCCAACTAAAATATACATTACAAAAATATTAAAATATTTAAAAAGACAACTTTTGGTATGAATTTCCAGAAAGGGGCACTGTTTGTGGAAACATAAATTAGTATTAACACTATAAAAAAAAGTTGGGAATCTTGCAAAGAATAAAATGCAAAAAGAAATACCATGCCATCTAGCAGTCCCGCTACTGGATATACATTCAACCTACCTGTTCATCCAGATATAGAGACCAAGAAACTCTCGTATACATCAGGATTATTCTTCGGCCATCAAAATAGTGAAACAGCATCATTTAAAGCACCCAGATGAACCTGGAAAACATTACGTTAAATGTAATGAACCAGGCCCAGAAAGACACACACTGCATAATACCACTCCTCTGAAATCTTAAGATGTTTATCTTAAGGAGGAAGCAAAATATTGGAAACTAGAGTCTGGGAGATGGAGGGGGAATGGGGATTGGTTATGGAAACAAAGTTATCTTAACATTAAAGGACTAAATCTGAGTGTTCTCCTCAGCCTGGTGACTGGAGTTAACAATACTATATTTTTCAGAAAAGCAAGAAGGGAGAATTTTGAATGTTCTCTTCACACAAAAATGATACCTGTATGAGGGAATAGAGATCCTAAGTACCCTGATTTGATCATTAATCAATCTATATGTATGAAAATGTACCCCTAATTATGGACCTTTGTGTGGTGAAGAAAAGTTAGCAGAAACAAATACGTATTGCTAAAAATCACAGGGAACCGCAAAAGCAATGAATGTCTAAAGGAATCCTGAGAGATACAATCAAAGCGAGGATCCACAATCCTCCATACCAAATTACATTGCCAAGTGGGACTACACAAACCTGAAAAGTTTTTGCACAGCAAAGAAAACTACTTTCTAAATTAAAAAAAAAAAAAATCCGAGATTAGGCAAAACTTTCAGGCAATCATGTAATTCATGAGAAGTTGTCACGTAATCTGTACACAAAAAAACACTACAAAGTAGCAAACGAATCCAATCTAGAACCTCAACAGACAGTTCTGCAGACATAAAATCGAACAACAGATAAGAGATAAGGTCCTCAAAATGAACTATTCCAAACCACATGCAGATAATCTCAGTTACTGAATATTCCTGGAAAGTTTTTAAAAAATAGAGGGGCCAGGCATGGTGGCTCACACCTGTGATCCCAGCACTTTGGGAGGCCTAGTTGGGTAGAATACCTGAGGTCAGGAGTTTGAAACCAGCCTGACCAATATGGTGAAACCCCACCTCTGCTAAAAATACAAAAATTAGCCTGGTGTCCTCATAGTGGGTGCCTGCAGTCCCAGCTACTCAGGAAGCTGAGACAGGAGAATTGCTTGAACCCAGGAGGTGGAGGTTGCAGTGAGCCGAGATTGCGCCACTACACTCCAGCCTGGGTGACAGAGCGAGACTCGGTCTTCAAAAAAAAAAAAAAAATAGAAATGCGGGTGTGGTTTCAGAAAAACGGGAATTCACACACTGGAGGTGGAAATGAACATTAGGATTGCCGAGGTCAGAGACCCGAGGGGCTCGGAGGGAACCAGGTCCCGGGCTTCACCATGGACTCAGGGACCTGTGGCCTCCTAGATACTGGATGCGGGTTAGACACGGGCATAGCTTTAGGCAGGGTTGCGGACGCTGCCACGGCCAGGACCCCACAACCGAACCCACACGGACGACTGGGACCCAAATGCCCACAAAGAAGTCAAGACCGGAAGGCAGTGAGCGGAGTGAAGGAGCAGGGAGGCCTGGAGGGTTCCCGGCGGGGTACAAGTCGCCGCCACTTACCGCAGAGAACTGCCGCCTCCTCCTCCTCCATCACACGGAAGCCACCACGGCTTCTCTGAAGAAGCTCGCTCTGACCACGCGGCCGCTCGTGCTGCCACCGCGCCGCGCCTCCTGCCGCCTGCCGCCGCGCCGCGCCTCCTGTTGCCCGCTGCCTGCCGCCGCGCCTCCCGCTGCCCGCCGCCTGCCGCCGCGCCTCCCGCTGCCCGCCGCCTGCCGCCGCGCCTCCCGCTGCCCGCCGCCTGCCGCCGCGCCTCCTGCCGCCTGCCGCCGCGCCACGCCTCCCGCTGCCCGCTGCCCGCTACCTGCCGCCGCGCCTCCTGCTGCCTTCCGCCTGCCGCCGCGCCTCCTGCTGCCTTCCGCCTGCCGCCGCGCCGCGCCTCCCGCTGCCCGCTGCCTGCTGCCCGCTACCTGCCGCCGCGCCTCCTGCCGCCTGCCGCCTGCCGCCGCGTCTGGCCTCCTGCTGCCTGCCGCTGCGCCAAAGAGGTGCATTCTCGGCTTCCGTAGGGGCACGCACGCTGACAGCGTCCCTCGCCTCAAGCTCAAGCACCACCCCCTCTTAAAGGGGCCGCAGCTCAGACTGGCCAGAACAGCTTGGGGTTGCGGCACAGGCTGAGCCTCTGTCCAGCCCCAGGGGTGAACTAAAGGTCCCCGGTCTCTCATCCTCCCTGGCTCTAGGGCCCTGAGGTGGCAGGAGTGGAGCCTTGTGACCCCAGCCCTGAGATCAGTTCCCTTTGCCTGGGGAGCGCCCGGGATCTAACCCCTGCTTCATCTGGACCTCAGGAAGGAAGCCGCCTGGAGGGAGCTCTGGGCCCCTTCAAGCTCGGCACCTCAGGATCCAGGGTGGGCTCCCTTGCCCCTCTGCAGATGGGACCCAGAGAACCACAGAAAGCTGGGGGCTGGAGACACAGGCCCGAGGGCAGCAGGGCCCCTGCGTCCTCACTGTCCGCATCCATCCTGTGGGAGCCTGGAGGCCTCGCTAGGGTCCAGACACCCATGGCCTCACCAGGGCTGCGTGGGTCACGGGCTCCCCAGGAGACAGGCAGGGGTACTAGGGTCCAGTGCTGCCTCCACCTCAGCTCCATCTTGGATAAGCACCCGTGAGGGGCTCTGCAGACTGGACCCAGGCCCACTCCCTTCCGGGGTAAAGGGACCCGCATCAGTCTCACTGCCCGCATAGGATGGGCAGTGCTGACCTCTCCTGGGGATCTAGGGGTGAAGTGGGGGATTTCAAGCCACCTCTTGAAGCTTGCTTAGCGCCACATCCCAGAGGGCAAGCAAGAAAGAGCAAAGGAAAGGAAGGGGAGCCCATTTTCAATCTTTCATTTCCGTTTTTTTTTCTTTTTTCCTCCCTCCAAAGTAAAAAAATGTGTGTACCTTCGTCACCTGGATATCATCCATTCCACAGGGCCACAGTGGGGATCCAGCCTGCTGATTGCCTTGAGGGACCTGGGCACCCAGCAGTCCACATGCACCCAGGGCCTGCCGGGGTGAGGTCTATGGCCGCCACAGAGCTGACGTCCTGCACACGGGTCACTACGGGTGCTGACTGTGAGGCTCCAAGGAGGTAGAGTGGGAGGGTGCCCCAGGCCCTGACTGCAGAGCTGTTGATGTTATGCCTGGTGCCCTCCATCCACTGCCTCGAGCCAGCGGTCCAGAGCCCCAGCTGGGCAAGAAGTTCATCACTTCTTCCTTCATTCCTTGAAAAAATTCAAAATCACATTATAATCCCTGGAACAACCACTGAAAAACACGTCAGAAATAGAACAAGAATTAAAATAGGATTGTAAATGCCACATTGAAATAAGTTTATTTTTTAATATATTTTTTATTGCATTTTAGGTTTGGGGGTACATGTGAAGAACGTCCAAGATTGTTGCATAGGTACACACATGCCAGTGTGATTTGCTGCCTCCCTCCCCATCACCTATATCTAGCATTTCTCCCCATGCATCTCTCCCCCACTCCCCACCCCCTACTGTCCCTCCCCTGTTTCCCCCCAACAGACCCCAGTGTGTGATGCTCCCCTCCCTGTGTCCATGTGTTCTCATTGTTCAATACCCACCTATGAGTGAGAACATGCAGTGTTTGATTTTCTGTTCTTGTGTCAGTTTGCTGAGAATGATGGTTTCCAGGTTCATCCATGTCCCTACAAAGGACACGAACTCATCGTTTTTGATGGCTGCATAATATTCCATGGTGTATATGTGCCACATTTTCCCTGTCCAGTCTATTGTCAATGGGCATTTGGGTTGGTTCCAGGTCTTTGCTATTGTAAACTGTGCTGCAATGAACATTCGTGTGCATGTGTCCTTCAAGTAGAACAATTTATAATCTGCTATTTTTTTAAATTTATGCTGTAATAATTTGAGATTTACAAATTGCAATTCAGAAATGCAGAAAAATGGGTTTATTTTATTTACGTAATGGATGTTATAATACTATTTAACATGTTAACTTGATGGCCACAAGGATAGGTATAGATAAAACTCTTATCTTTCAATTAAATAAAAACTTAATTTATTTACAAGGACATGTAAATAAGTCCACTTACATAGAATACTTAAAGTATTCCTGGAAGAGAGGTATTTTCCTGTAAATTAAAGTTGGCAGACTAAAGACATTTTTTATTTCACCTCCTTTATTAATGCCTATGCAAAACAACACAAGGAATAAAAAAAAGAAAAAAGATTCTACTTTTAAATCAAGACAACAGCTTTACTCAAAAGGTATTGACAATATTTATTAAGTATTAGGAAATAATGGAAGACAAATAGGATAGTTAAGAGCTGATATCTGGCTCATTAGAGCTTGAAGAAAATGGATTATTATCCTAGAAGTAAACATCCCAATCCTGAAGTACATATCATCAACTCATTGATAAGGGTTACAAGATTTAGGGGTATCTCAGGATATGAGGGTTGTGAAAGATAAGCCATATAGAACTACATCTTCCATATAGCAGAATAAGCAGTGGATTTTAACTGAAAGAAGAATCAAGTGGAAGTCATGTTTGGTGCCATAAGACAATAAACATAAGAGGCAGACGATTTGCAAAGAAAGAAACAAGACTCTGTGTACACAGACCACATGAATGTCTATGTAGAAAACCCCAAGGAATCAACAGAAATAAATCCTAGAAATAATGTCTTAAGCAAAGTTACAGTATATAAAGGCAATAATCCATAATCAATTGTTTTTCTATGTACTAGCAATGAATAATTAAAAATTGAATATTTTAAGTATAATTTATGACAGCTTAAAAATAAGAGTTAAATATAAGTCTAGCAAAATGAGTTGCAATGTAATTCTTAGTTCAGAAAGATAGTATGTCATTTTGCTTATTGTCATTTTTAAATAAATTATTGTGCTTTCATAGAAATGATCTTTCCTGCTATGAAATAAATTTGCCTCAACATGGATAATCCATGAGTATTTTCACTTACAGTCTCTTTCCAATATAGAATGGCACATGTGCTTTTAGCCATCTTATGCCTTCTGCTTGGAATCCCATTATTCTCACTTGCTTGGATTAATGTACATCTTTAAAGGCAGAATTCATATCCAAAGCATCAGACAAATGCTACTTCAAAAGTATATTCTAATACAAATAGACAAAGGCCAGAGTACTGGAGCAGAGTCTTAGAATATATATTTTCCAGGCATTTATCATTTCATTTATACTTTTGGGAAAATTTTTGAGTGTCAGACATTAAGCCAGGTTATCTGGGTGGCAGGAGAAGGGTGTTATAAGAAGGCTTGGGACAGTGGCTATTTGGCAAATATTACAATTCACTATTTTGACATTGGGTAGGGACTTGTGAGCATGTGCTGGCTGAAGAGTAGCCCTACTTGGAGAAGCTGGCATTCTGCCAACTCTGTAAAATACATCCTGATCACCAAAGAAGAAAATGTTCTATCTTCCTTTCTCATGTCACACAGCATTTGAGTTTTCACATCTGCAGCATTTTATATACTGACATATTAAAGCACTTTTTTTGTAATGAGATCTAATGTCACTCTTAGGTTACATAATGACATAGGGGAAAATAAACCCGTTGAGTGCGGGAATGAAGCCTGATGCATTTTTAAAACTTCCTATCTTATCATAATGAATCCTAGAATGCAATAGGTAGCAAATAAACATTTTTGACATTGCTATAGTATTTACATATTGACTTATTATTTTGTGAGAAACTTGTTTTCTCCTCCTTAATTTTATGTTGTGTTCTTTAATAATTGAAAATGCATTATCCATCTTGACTGTTATCCTCAGGTGGCTCAAGGAATTATATCATATCCTAGTGTCTAATACCAGAAACATGTTGGTATGCCTGTTATTCTTCCTGTCAGATAAAATCAAGCAATCTGCTAGTTATGTCACTTTGACATGCAGTGTGACGTCAAAATTCAGAGTACCAATAATGTCAGTAAACTAGGTCTGCCAACCACACCAATAGAAAGTGTTCTTCTCAGACTCACCTCTGTTTTGACCAAAAGAGACTTACCATGATAATCATTCAAAATATGACAATCTATAAGTAATATGTTGGAATGAGATAAAGCAGCACCTTCACTCAACACTACCTACGGAATAGAACACAATGTGGGAGACCGCTATTGTCATACATGTACATTGTATCCTCAAAAGAATTGTTCTTTAAAACTGTATTCCCAGAAAAGTAAACAGATGTTTTTCTGTTCTCTAATTCCTCGTTTTATGTTTGTTCAATTAACTACTAACTTTGTGTATCTCTCCATCTAATTTAAATTCTTAAATGTAAAATGTTAGCATATGAAAAGATAGATTCAGATCATCATACGTGTTGAATACACACTGGGGGAGATTTTCACAAATTTTATATAACAGCAACCAATATTTAATTGTGTTGTATGGTATATGGAAATAAGGTATATATATTGATATACACAGATCTTAGTTGTACATTTTAATTAAGTTTGATAAATATGTTCTTCTGTACTTGTCATTAAACAATGCCACAAGAATGATGTACTACTTTTCCATCACCGATAACAAAAACTCCTGTGTCCCATTTCAATCACTTTCATCTATGCAGGCAATCATTGCTCTAATTTCTAGCACAATATATTAGGTCTGTCTGTTCTAGAATTTTCATATATGGTATAATATTTTATGTACTCTTTTGTATAGCTTTCTTTGTTCAATACAATGTTTTTGAAGCTAACTTATGTAGTTAAAAGAATCAGATATAGTTTTTTAATTCTTATAGCTGAGCAGCATTTCATTGTATGAACATATCAAAATGTACACTTTTCTGGTGATGAACATTTGTATTGTGTCCAGAATTTGGCATATAAATAAAGTTACTATGATATTTCTTGTACAAATTTTTTCAACATATATATTCACATGTTGTATAGGTTTTCATTTTAATATGTATAAAAATATTTTAATAGCTCCATGAAACAACTTAAAAATTGATATTTATAAAAAATTCCATCTATCAAGAGAATAATGTATGCTCTTTTTTGCACCAGTTTATCGAGGTATAATTGATATACAAGGAGCTAAGCATATTTAATGTTTGGTGAGTTTGGACATGGTACAACACCTGTGATACCATCACCACAGTCAAGATAATAGACATATTCAACACTTCCCAAAGTTTTCTTGCACATATTTGTTTGTATTTTGTCTGTTTTTTGTTTGTATATGTGTAGGTTTAAAATGTTAACATGAAATCTACTCTCTTAACTTTGAAGTATACAGTGTTAACTATGGGTACCATATTGTACGCATATCTCTGGATTCAGTCATCTAGGATAACTGAAACATTCACATTGAACAACTCCCTGTTTCTTCTAATACCCAGCCTCTGACAGTCACTATTTTATTCTTTTTCTGTGAGCATGTGCATTACAAATATGTAAGCAGAATCACATACTATTTTCTTCCTGTGACTGGCTTATTTCACTTAGCATAATGTCCTCCAGTTTCATCCATGTTGTAGCAAATGGTAGAATTTCTTACTTTTTCAAGGCCAAATAATATTGTATTACCTATATATACCATATTTTATGTACCTGTTGATTGGCCAATGGACACTGGGCTGTTTTCAGTCTTGGCTATTGGGAATACTCCTGCAATGAACATGAGAGTGCAGATATTGTTTTAAATTTCTGATGTTAATTCTCTTGGATATACACCCAGAAGTAATATTCCTGGATCATATGATACTTCTATTTTTAATTTTTAAAGCAAGCTCTATACTATTTTCCAGAGAGGTTGCATCCCTTTACATTCCAACCAATGGTGTACAAGTGTTTTAATTTCTCTGCATTTTTGCCAACACTTGCTATCTTTTGATTTTCTAAAAATAGTCTGAGATGTGAAGTGTTATATTATTGTAGTCCTGACTTGCATTTCCTTGATAATTAATAGTTAAACATCTTTTAATATAGTTTTTCATGGTTTATATGTCTTCTTTAGTGTTCACTTAGAATAGTCATGAGGATAAAACTTGGGCCACAGAACAATTCTCAATAACTTTAAAAAGACTGAAATCAGTGAAGTGCGTATCAAATGGATGTAAATTAAAATAGTCTATGATCTGAATGATTGTGTTCACTCAAAATAGACACATTGAAATCCTAAATCCCTACTAGGAGATAGGGCCTTTGGGTGGTGACTAGGTCATGTGGGCAGAGCTCTCATTAATGGAATTATTGTTCTTAAGAGACTTCAGAAATCTTGTTTGCCCCTTTCAACATGTAAGGACACAGAGAGAAGGCACCATCTGTGAACCAGGAAGTAGTCTCTCATCAAACTCTGAATCTCCAGGTGCCTTTGTCTTGGACTTCTCAATTTCAAGAAATATGAGAAATTATGTTATTTATAAACCACTCAATGTATAACATTTTGTTATAACAACCTGAATGTATTAAGACAAACAGCAAATAAAAATTCATGCTCTCTCCAAATATTTAATTATTAAATGAGTTACTTCTAAATGTATATCATACTCCAGAGAAGAAATCATCATGGAAAATAGAAAATATTTTAACTGAATTAACACAATATAACAAAATGTATGGGATTCAACTAAAGACATACAGAGGAAAATTTTTAGCTTAAAACACATATATGAGAAAAACACATAATCTAAACAAGAAAATTTTTCAATAAGTAATACAAATTTCTACAAAAAATAGAAAAAAAGACTAAATAAAACACAAAGCAAACAGAAGAAAATAAGTATGAGAGTGGCAATCAACTAAACATACAATAGACAAAAACAAAATCAAATTTTTAAAACATTTCATACATTTTTTAGCTACATTTATCAAGAAAAAAATATGCAAATTACCAAAACCTAAAGTTGAAGAAAGGGATGTCACAAGCACACCTATAGAAGTTAAAAGTATTATGAGGTAATATTATGAAGAACATTTTGGCAACAAATTATACAACTAAAATAACAGGAATAAAGTCCAGAAAAGACACAAACCAGCAAAAATGACTCAAGAAATAATATGAATAGGCCTATACAAATACAAGGGATTTCTACTAAAATCTCCCCTAGTCCAAGACCATGTCACTGGCGAGCTCCAAGAAATATTTAAAGAATAAGAAAAAACGGAACCAGAAGAGCTCTTTTGTTTCTGGCTATAAAAGTGGGTGATCGTGAGCCAGTATTATCAGAAACAGAGAAGATGGGGAGAGGAGGGGTTTGTGGCGGTTTGCAAGCCTGGCTCGTCGTTCAGATGGAGACTTCTTTAATAAAGTGATGAAATCCACACTGAGCATGCCACTGAAAACTCTTCACATTTATTAACTTTATTTACTTGGTGTTGTGGAGTTTTAGTTTCTCTCTACTTCTTGAGATGCTTTATTTCATGAGTAGTAAGTTCCTCCCATCACATCTCTCCTGTCCCGCCATCCATTCTATTTGTTGGATAAAACAGGTTTTCAGATGGGAGTAAACAAACCCCATTTTGATTGTAGTATTGATCAGCTAGCTCCTATCCTTAAGATCTAGCTGCCTCCAAACCTCTCCAAATGCATCTTCTGAGTCTTCACCAGCAGCATCGCCTGCCTGGACAACAGAGGGACGCTGACCACTCTGTCTACAACCACCCTGCCCTCAACCCCATTACCACACAGAAGCCAGGGTAATGTTTTTTTTTCTTTGGTTCAATTATTTTATTATGATAAAATACACATAACATAGAATTGATGATCTTAGTCATTTCAAGTGTACAGTTCAGTGGCCTTAAGTACATTCACATTGTTGTAGAATTTTCATCACCACCCAGCTCCAGATATTTCTTAAAATTTATTTTTAATTTTTGTGGATGCATAATACGTAATATTTAGGGGGTACATGTGATATTTACATACAAGCCTACAATGTGCAATGATGAAAACTGGGTACTTGGGATAACCATCACCTCAAACATTGATCATTTATTTGTCTTGGGAACATTTCAAATCTTTCTTCTAGTGATTCTGAAATATGCAATAAATTACTGTAACAGAAAAAAAAAGAATAAGAAAAAAACAATCATAAACCCTTTCAGAAAAGAAAGCATGAAAGGATACTTCTCAATTTACAATAGAAGGTCAGTATTACCCCGATAAGAAAGCCAATGAAATTACAGACCAATATCCTCATGAACATAGACGCATCATCCTTAACAAAATGTTGGCAAACAGAATCAAAAACCAAAATATAAAAATTACACAATCACAAGTAAGTGGGATATATTGCAGGAAAGCCAAATAGGATAACCACCCCCAAATCAGTTTATGTAATAAACAATATTAATGGAATAAAGGATAAAAAGTCATGATCTCAGTAAATGCAGAAAATTCACAGCAAATCTGACATTCACTCACAATTTAGGAACTGAGAGAAAATTCCTTAATATTATAAAGAACTGGTGTGAAAACTCTGAAACTTAACATTATGCTTATTGGTGAAAGACTAAATTATTTTTCTCTAAGCACATAACATAGCAAATATTTCCACAGTCACTAGTTTTTTTCAAAATTTTTCTAAAGCAATGCCACATATTGCAGGAAAAGAAATGGAAGGCATCTGGACAATAAAGAACAAAACAAAACTGTTGCAATTTTAGATGGCATGTTCCTTTATGTAAAAAGTTCTAAAGAGTCTAAAAGAGCTACTAGAACTAATAAATAAATTTAACAGGTCCAAGATCAATTGTATTTTTACAAACAATCCAAAAATAAAATTAAGAAAATAATTCAATCAAAACACTATCACAAATAAAATATACCTAGAAATACATTGAACAAAAGAAACACAAACTTGTACACTGAAATCCACACATTACTGAGAAAAATTAAGTAATATCTAGATAAATACAAAAACTTTTCTGTTAGTGTGTAGGAAAATTCTATAATGTTAAGATGAGAATTATCCCCAATTTGATCTAATAAAATCAATAAAAGTCTTAGCCAAACTTAAAGGATTTTTAAATAGCTAATCATAAAATTACTATGAAAATAAAAATTGTTTGTTGTTTTATTTTTTAACTGATCTGTTTCTACTGCAGTCAACAATCCAAAATAGCGTGAAGAGTGATTATGAAAATTTTCCTAAGCATCAATTTGTATTGAATAACACACATTTAAAAATTGTAAATATTTTTATAATGGTCTAGATATTTTAACTTTGCATTTAATGAGATAAACACTTTTTTAATCTTCCCAAAGCAGTGACAAATAGATATTTTTTTCAATGACAAGTGTAATAAGTGAATTGATCTAGGAATAGATTTGGAATCTGGGGAACAAATGAAAGTTCATTAGTGCTTTAATCATAACAATAACCATAATTATAATTATGGTCATGCTGCTGTTTCTATATAAATAATTTTTTAGGAAAACCAGTGTTTTTGCTATTTATATACTTTACATATGACTTCATTTTCCTAAAATGTGTATTAACTGCAAAAGAGCAATGAAATTATTAATTATACAAAATCTTAATATTTCAAACATATGACAAGAAAATAACACATTGTTCCATCCACCATTTTGTATTCATTCATAGCTATAAAGCCTTTCTTTCAAATTATTTAAACTGTTCTATTTATAGTTAACTGGTTAACTGATCTCTATTTTACCTATATTATGTCCAAAATAATTCAGTTGTGTCTTGTGTTACTTAGAAAAAAACACACAATTCAGAAAAGTAATTTGTGGTTTAAATCATGAAGTACAAAAAAAGTCTGTGTATTTCCCTGAATTGGATTTTTAAGTTTTAGATACTGTTGGAGATTATCTGGTTAAACTTTTCATTTCACAGGGAGACTTGCAGACTTTATAGGCTTCAGGCTTTTTTCCCCGACTCCCCTTGAAAGCTAAAGATCTTGAAAGCAATAGAAAAAGCAAGTAATGAATTGACTGCATGCTTAGTCCTATTGACAAAAACAGCCCTGCATGGTAGCTTTGGGAATATAACCCTAGCACTTCGGAAAGCCGAGGTGAGCAGATCACTTGAAGCCATAAGTTCAAGACCAGTCTGGTCAACATGGTGAAACCCTATCTCTACTAATATTACAAAATTTGGCTGTAATTCAGGTGCACGCCTGTAATTCTAGCTAATTGGGATGCTGAGGCCAGAGAATCACTTGAACCAAGGAGGTGGAGGTTTCAACGAGGCTGAGATTGTACGACTACCCTCCAGCCTGGGCCACAGATATTAAAAAAAAAAAAAAAAAAAAAAAAAAGAGTTGCTAGTTGCTATTCAAGTGTAGGCCCTGACCAGAAATACTGGCATCACCTGGAAGATGGCTTGAGACGCAGAGTCTCCAGCACCACTACAGATTCACGGAATCAGAATCTGCAATTTAGCCCAATTCTTGGTAGATTCATAAACAGATTAAAATGTTACAAATATGTATTAAGAAAAATTTGGATTGGAATGAGATTTCCTTTCAGGACCCTTGCTCACTTCCACATACCACTCTACTTCTCAGAGTCTAAAAACATGATCCTACACGTTCACCAATGCAGGATGCTCAGGGCAATCAGTTCTTCCTAATCTGTGGAGAAATACTGTGACATATTTGTATATGATTTTTTAAATCCTATTAAATTTGTCTCTATTCCTCAAGGTCCATTCTTCACCCCATTCCCTGCTCTGTGCCAGAGAGGCTGTACTCTAGGAGCAGTGACCTGGGTTCCTTGCCTTTCGATTTTGGTTGGATTTAGCCAGTGTAGAGAACCAGGTAGAGATTAGAAAATGAAAGGGGAAGTTAAGGCAATTAATTTCTGACTCCCATTTTCTCTTAGCTTGAGCACGAGAATCACAGAAATAGCTGTTTTATTCTACAGTTACAGCTGGTGTTGGCCAGCTCCTCTTCCAAGATTTGTGCTTCCTCCTGGCTCTAGTATTACTAGTTCATCCCCTGGTCCCTTCAGGGCTACAGGAGGTACCATTTTCTGATGTTGCTAGTCCATCAACAATCTTTGCTGATTCCCTCAACCCTATCAACAGCTCTCTAAAGAGTCCCTTCATTGTGTTCAAAGTTCTAAAATCATCACTTTCCTATAAGGGCACTCCCTATATATCCATCTTCTCTAACTTATTTGTATGTTTTATAATGTTCTATAAACCCATCCAACTACACACACACACACACACACACACACACACCCCTATATAACACAAACATGCATACAAACACGCACTCACTGGTACAGTAGGGAGCATAGTAAATTTATTTACAGATCACTACTAACATCATCCAAAGTTGATAAGTAATATATTAAAATTTATGCCCTTCTAATGAAGCAATTGTTTCTTAAGAGTAACTGAGGTTACCTACAGATAGGTCTAATCACTTAAAAACATATTCATATTTTTTTTAGAACTACTTTTATCCTAATGATTCACACCATCAATTGGTTGGGTATTTTAAGAAGATCTCAAGTATGAAACTGGACACCTTCCTGACACCTTACACTAAAATTAAGTCCAGATGGATTAAAGACTTAAACATAAGACCTAACACCATAAAAACCCTAGAAGAAAATCTAGGCAAAACCATTCAGGACATAGGCGTAGGCAAGGACTTCATGACCAAAACACCAAAAGCACTGGTAACAAAAGCCAAAATAGACAAATGGGACCTAATCAAACTCCACAGCTTCTGCACAGCAAAAGAAACAGTCATTAGAGTGAATCGGCAACCAACAGAATGGGAAAAAGTTTTTGCAGTCTACCCATCTGACAAAGGACTGATATCCAGAATCTACAAAGAACTGAAACAGATTTACAAGAAAAAAACAAACAAGCCCATTCAAAAGTGGGCGAAGG
>PVKV010023064.1:0-34112 GCA_004027835.1 Alouatta palliata | reverse complement strand
ACTTTGGGAGGCCGAGGCAGGTGGATCACGAGGTCAAGAGATCGAGACCATCCTGGTCAACATGGTGAAACCCCGTCTCTACTAAAAATACAAAAATTAGCTGGGCATGGTGGCACGTGCCTATAGTCCCAGCTACTCGGGAGGCTGAGGCAGGAGAATTGCTTGAACCCAGGAGGCGGAGGTTGCGGTGAGCCGAGATTGCGCCATTGTACTCCAGCCTGGGTAACAAGAGCGAAACTCCATCTCAAAAAAAAAAAAAAAAAAGTAGCTCCCAAAGATCCCTGCCTTTGGTGTTTGCACTCTTTTGTAGTGCCCCCTTGAGTGTGGGAATGACCTATGACTCGCTGGAACCAACAGGACAAAGATGATGGAATATATGTGATCACATCACATAAGACTGACGTGTCCCTCTCGCTTGGGTCTCTTCCCTTCTCACTGGCTTAGAAGAATGAAGCTGCTGCTGGGCACAGTGGCTCACACCTATAATCCCCCAGCACTTTGGGAGACTGAGGTGGGTGGATCACCTGAGGTCGGGAGTTTGAGACCAGCCTGACCAACATGGAGAAACCCCATCTCTACTAAAAATACAAAATTAGCTGGATGTGGTGGCACAAGCCTGTAATCCCAGCTACTTGAGAGGCTGAGGCAAGAGAATTGCTTGAACCTGGGAGGCGGAGGTGGCAGTGAACTGAGATTGCACCATTGCACTCCAGCTAGGGCAACAAGAGTGAAACTGCGTCTCAAAAAAAAAAAAAAAAAAGAAGGAAGCTGCCATGCTGTTACACTGAGGGGCCCCCATGGCAAGGAACAGCCATGTGGAGCTAACAGCTTGCCTCTAGGGCAGTCTCTAAATCCAGTCGCTGGCAAAAAACTGAAGCCCTCAGTCCTACAGCAGCAAATAACTGAACTCCACCAGCAACTTCAGTGAGCTCAGAAGCAGATCCTTCCCAGCCAAATTCAACTGAAATCCCAGTGGGCATCTTGATTGCAGCTTTGTGAGACCCTAAGCAAATGACCCACCTCAATCATGCCCAGACTCCTGATGCTCAGAAACTCTAAGATAAATATGTGCCAGTTATTTATTTAATCCTTCCTTCCTCCTTTCTTCCTTTCTCCTTCCTTCCTCTCTCTCCTTTTTTCTCTCTCTCCTTTTTCTTTCTTTCCTTCCTTTCTTCCTCCCTCTCTCTCTTTCTTTCCAGAGTCTTGCTCTGTCACCCGGGCTAGAATGCAGTGGTGTGATCTCAGCTCACTGCAACCTCTGCCTCCCAGGCTCAAGCAATCCTCCCGCCTCAACCTCCAGAGCCAGCTGGGACTACAGGCACATACCACCATGCCTGGCTAGTTATTTTTATTTTATTATTATTTTAAAGACGAGGTTTCACCATATTGGTCAGGCTGGTCTCGAACCCCTGACCTCAGGTGATCCGCCCACCTCAGCCTCCCAAAGTGCTGGGATTACAGGCATGAGCCACTGCGTATTTTATTATTTTTTTAAATTTTGAGATGGAGTCTCACTCTGTCGTCCAGGCTAGAGTGCAGTGGTGCAATCTTGGCTCACTGCAACCTCCGCCTCCTGGGTTCAAACCATTCTCCTGCCTCAGCCTCCTGAGTAGCTGGGACTACAGGCATGTGCCACCACATCTAGCTAATTTTTTATTTTTAGTAGAGTCAGGGTTTTACCATGTTGGCCAGGCTGGTCTTGAACTCCTGACCTCAGGTGCTCTGCCTGCCTAGGCCTCCCAAAGTGCTGGGATTACAGGCATGAACCACTGTGCCTGGTCTGTTTTTGTATTTTTTGTAGACTTTTTTTTTTCCAAATGGAGTCCTGCTCTATCGCCCAGGCTGCAGTAGCGCAATCTCGGCTCATTGCAAACTCTGCACCCCGGGTTCCAGCGATTCTCCTGCCTCAACCTCCTGACTAGCTGGGATTACAGGCGCCCACCACCACACCTGGCTAATTTTTGTGTTTTTAGTAGGGATGGGGTTTCACCACGTTGCCCAGGCTGCTCTTGAACTCCTGGTCTCAAGCGATCTGCCTGCCTTGGTCTCCCAAAGCGCTGTGATCACAGGGGTGAGCCACCACACCCTACCCTGGCAATTTTTTTTTCTTTTTTTTTTTTTTTTGAGATGGAGTCTCCCTCTGCCCCGGCTGGAGTGCAGCGGCGCAATCTCAGCTCACTGCAACCTCGGCCTCCCAGATTCAAGCGATTCTCCTGCCTCAGGCGCACACCACCACACCCGGCTAATTTTTTGTATTTTTAGTAGAGATGGGGTTTCACCGTGTTAGCCAGGACAGTCTGGATCTCCTGACCTTGTGATCTGCCCGCTTTAGCCTCCCAAAGTGCTGGGATTACAGGCGTGAGCCACCGTGCCCGGCCAATCCTGGCATTTCTTAGGCAGTAGTAGATAACTAATAACTTAGCTTTCTTTGTGCCCATCTCTAAGTCTTCTCAATGCTCCACAATCTCTCAATCCTATTTCCTAGGCATCACAGTCTGCCCTCATCCTGCCCCACAATTTCCCTTCGGAAGCACACCTGTGACAATCCATGCTGGTTGCTCTCTGAGCCTGCAGCACGGCTACTATGACCTGGATTTTCCCTTTGTCAGTCTCTTGGGTTGGATCCCTGTTTCCTGGAGCTCATGACTTTCTCTTGGTTTCTTCCCTCATTTTGCTAGAGAACATCCTCCAGTAGCTTCTCGAGAAAAGGTACATGGGAGACTGATTTAATTCTTGCATGTCTGAAAAGGTGTTTGTCTAATTTCATGCTTGATATCTTGGCTTGCTATAAAATTTCAATTCGCAAATCATTTCCCCAGCAATTTTAAGGCATTTCTCTATTGCCTTCTAGCTTCCAATGTTGCTATTATCCACAGCCGCCGGGCGCAGTGGCGCATGCCTGTAGTCCCAGCTACTCCGGAGGCTGAGGTGGGAAGATCACTTGAGCCCAGGAGTTCTGGGCTGTAGTGTGCTATGCCGATCGGGTGCCTACACTAAGTTCGGCATCAATATGGTGACCTCCCGGGAGCAGGGGACACCAGGTTGCCCAAGGAGGGGTGAACCGGCCCAGGTCAGAAACAGAGCAGGTCAAAACTCCCGTGCTGATCAATAGTGGGATCACACCTGTGAATAGCCACTGCACTCTAGCCTGGGCAACACAGCGAGACCCTGTCTCTAAAAAAAAAAAAAGAAGGCCACAGCCAGCCAGGTGCAGTGGTGGCTTTCACCTGTATTCCTAGCACCTGGGGAGGATGAGGCAGGGAGAGCTCTTGAGCCCAGGAGTTCAATACCAGCCTGGACAATATGAGGAAACCCCTTCTCTACAAAAAATACAAAAACTGGCTGGGCATGGAGGCATGGGCCTGTAGTTCCAGCTGCTTGGGAGCCTGAGGTCACTGACCTCGAGGTCCAGGCTGCATTGAACTGTGACTGTGCCACTGCACTCCAGGCTGGGTGACAGAGCAACACCTTGTCTCAAAAAAAAAAAAAGAAGAAACCCACCGTCTTTCTGCCCCCAATCTGTTTTGTTGTTGTTTGAGACAGGGTCTTACTCTAGCTAGGCTGGAGTGTGGTAGCCTGATCTCAGCTCACCGCAATCTCTGCTTCCCAGGCTCAAGTGATTCTCCTGCCTCAGCCTCCCAAGTAGCTGGGATTACAGGCACAGGCCACCATGCCTGGCTAATTTTTGTATTTTGAGTAGCAACATGGTTTCACCCTGTTGGCCAGGCTGTTCTTGAGCTCCTGACCTCAAAGGAACCACCTGCCTCAGCCTCCCAAAGTGCTGGGATTACAGGCGTGAGCCATTGTGCCTGGCCTCTTTTTTCTTTTTTTCTTCTTTTCTTGAGACAAGTGAGGGCTCACTGTGTTGCCCAGGCTGGTCTCGAACTCCTAGGCTCAAATGATCCTCCTGCCTTGGGCTCCCCAAGTGCTGGGATTATAGGCGTGAGCCTCCATGTGGGGCCACCTCACCTTTCCCATGGGCTAGAAGTCCGAGCGCTCTAGGTGCCCTGCTTGGGGTCTCAGAGGGCTGCAGTCGGGATCCTGCCCCTGTGCGTCATCCGGGGGCTCTGCTGTGGAAGAATCTTGCTTCCTAGCTCCCTGGCTGTGGGCAGGCCTCACTCCCTCGTGGCTGTGTGATGGGGGCCCCGGCTCTTTGCAGGCTGTTGGCCTCCAGCTGCCCACAGTTCCTCACCATGGAGGCTTCCTCAACTTGCTGCTTCCGTCATCCAGCCCTTCAGGAAGTTCTCACTCCAGTCTGCTTCCTTACACAGAAGGTAAGTGTGGGAGGGACACTATCACCACTGCCATACTCTGTTGGTTAGGAATAACTCCCAGGTCCTGCCTACACTCAAGGGCAGATGAGGGTGTGAACACTAGAAGGCAGGAAACCGTTTGGGTCCCCTGGGGCTGCCCACCTCAGGGGCTGGAACCATCCCAGGAGCCACCTGAGCCCCTCTGTCTGCCACAGCCCCTCTGCAGCGCCTAGATCTGCCCTGCCCGGCTTCTCATGGTGCTTCTCTGCTGAGTCTCATCAGTTTTGTTTTCCAAAAACCTGCTGGATGGACCCCTCATCCCTGGCCATCTCCCCTCTCTTGCCTGTTTATTCCTTGCCATCATTTTGCTGGAAGCATCATGAAGCTTCCAGAGGAAGCAGAAGTAAGCATGAGATTTATTTATTTATTTATTTATTTTTTTGAGGCAGAGTCTTGCTCTGTCGCCCAGGTAGAGTACAGTGGCTCGATCTCAGCTCACTGCAACTTCCACAGCCCGGATTCAACCAATTCTCCTGCTTCGGCCTCCCAAGTAGCTGAAATTACAGGCATCTACCACCACGCCTGGCTAATTTTTGTATTTTTAGTAGAGGTGGGGTTTCACCATATTGGACAGGCTGGTCTCAAACTCCTGACCTCAGGTGATCCACCTGCCTTGGCCTCCCTCATTGCTGGGATTACAGGCGTGAGCCACTGCACCTGGCCAGCATAAGGTTTAGATTTGGAGTTTAACCAGACTCCCTCACTGTCCACTGGTGAAGCCTGTCCATCGCACAGGTCCTAGTTTCGATAGGGTCTTCCCTGCCCGGTTGCCTGGCCGCCCCACACCATGCGCCCCTCCGCCTACACACTGAGGCCCCCGACTGCTTCCTGTTTGCACCTTAGCAGGTGAGAGACACTGACAGGCAGACAGGTCCGGATGCCTTACACTCAGACTCCCATGGAGGGGGTGCTGGGCTCACTGCTGTCCCCTCTCGAGACCTCCTCCTCCACTGGCTCATCCCCAGCCTGGGCCACCTCACCTGGGCAGTCTTCCCTAAGCGGCACGGGCAGAACTGGGGCTCTTCCTCCTGTCTGGTTCATCCCAGCCGGGATCTTACTGTATTCCATAAACAACTGCAAAGCGGCCTCACACCCACCTCGCTCCTCCTCCTCACCACCCACACCAGGGTCGGGAGGCCCGGCTGGGAGTTACAGGATGAAGCAACGATTTTCTTCCTGGCTTGCAGAGCCCAGGGAAGGGACAGAGGCCAGAGGGACCTAGTAAAATACGAAGAGCCACTCTGCACCCAGCTGTGCCTCCTCGGGCGGCTGGGCTGAGATCCAGAGGCTGCATGTGGCCCGCAGGCCTCCTCCTGCTCCCCGCCCCCACCCCGCTGTTACTTCACTCATGGGAGCCCAGGAATCCTCTCTCTGGGCCAGCCGCTGCGGGCACCCTCTTCCCCCAGCCCTGCCCCCCCTTTAGTCCTGTCTCCCCGCATCTCCTCCTGGGAATGTCTGGATGCTCCCCTTCCCCACAGTTCTGTGGCACATGTCCCCCTTGGCACTAGCTCAGGTGTGGTTCTAGGCTGTGAACGCCGGGCAGACAGTGGGGCTGTGTCACCCCCGCCAGGCCCCAGGCTGTCTCAGAGCCCTGGAAGAGTCCGGCTCCCAGTCTCCGGCTAAAGCACTGCCCCGACCCTCGGTGCCAAGTCTGTAAATGCGTCAAGGATTCCCTTCCCCGCAAGGCCGGGGCTTGAATCCCCAGCACTTATGGAGGCCGAGGTAGGAGGATGGCTTGAGGCCAGGAGTTCAAGGCCCAGAGTGAGTGTGGGCGGCGGCCCGGCTGCAGGGGTGGGTTGGCGTTGGGCGAGTTTGCAAGGCGAGGCCAGGTTTGGAAAGCAATCGGATTACTCCTCCCCATCAGCGCTGGAGGACAGGGTTCAAAGTCCCCACTTAATCCCCTGGGGGAGGAGAGGGGCGCCGGCGCGGGGTGGGGAGCCGTCCGCACATGAGCCCCCGACCCCGTCTGGGAGCCTTGAAGGGGCGCCGGTGGAACCGAGGCGGTAGGGTCCGGGTTCCCATCCCGGCGACACCCCGCCCCCGAAGCCTCGGGCAGCACCTTCCTCCTGAGCCTGCAGGGAGTGCTGACGCTGGGACGAGACCGCGGGGCCGCCTCCTGATGTTTCTTCTGCGTCACCCCTAGCTCCTTCCTCTGCGACCACGATCGCTGGCAACGGATGACAACTCGCCGACACGCCCGGGCCGTCGCCCCACTTCACAGACTGGGAAGCGGGGCAGGTCCTCCAGCCCGGACCCGGCAGGCGCCCCCCACCCCGATCGCGCGCGGGACGAGCCCGTGCCAGCCCGGGCCCCGGGCCCGACCCCCGGCCGCCTGCGCAGATGTTCTCCCGCGGGGCCTTCCAGGCAGCGTTTCAGGGGCCTTAGCTGGTTTTTAGGGGGGCGGGAATGGGCCGCCCAAGGTGCCGTCACCACCTGGCAAGGCTTAGGGAGCCACCGGCCGGGATGGGGAGCCCCTGGGCTGGGCGGATGCTACGGGCCAGACTCCCCACGGCCGCGCCCTCTTCCCTTCTCCCAGTTCCCTGGCAAGGGGGGAACTCCGCCGCCTGTTAACAGCCGGAGAAAATGAGGCTCAGAGAGTTCGGGTCACTTTCTCAGGCTTAGCCATCAGGCTTTGAGCAGAGCCCTGAAGGATGGGAAAGAGCTGCTGGACGTTTGGGGAAGGGAAAGGGGCAGGTGAGGCAGGAGAATGACCTGGACAAAGGCTGGAGATGCGGGGGGAGGCCTGCGGCCAGCTAGGCTGGACCAGGTGGGGCAGCACGCCCGCCACTCTGGGGGCTCAGTGGAGCCTTCACTGGCATCTGGGGGCTGAGTGGGCACAGGCAGCTGGCAGGAGCCCAGCAGAGTGGTCCAGTGTTTGCTGGAGAGATTCTGAGGCTGGTCCAGAGGGACAGCCACTGGGGCAGGCAGACAGGCCTTGGCCAGGTCTGTGGCCCCTGGTGACTGCTGGACATTGATTCTGGAGAGACACCAAATATCTGCATTTATTGGGGGCTGGGGAGGGGTGTGGGGCAGGCAGGATTCTTGTAGCCCTCCGCACAAATCCTTCATCTGCACTCAGAGGTGTGGGAGGCCAGTGCGGTGGTTCACGCCTGCAATCCCTGAACTTTTGGAGGCCGAGGTGGGAGAATGGATTGAGACCAGGAGTTCAAGACCAACCTGGCCAACATAGCAAGACCCCATCTCTAATATTTGTGTGTGTATGTGTGTGTGTGTGTGAAGGAAAAAAAAGTCTGGAAATGGTTAGGAGACACCTGTTGGGCTCCCTAGAGGGGTGGTGCCCCACGGTGTGACGGCCTGGCCTAAGGGGAGGGTTGCTTATGAAGAGCAGTGGCTCTGAGAGGCCGAGGGCAGAGGCTAGAGGGCAGGGTGCTGGGCACATAGGCTGGACTGGCTGGGGCAAGGGGTGGGGGGCATAGCCCTGGGTGGGGTACTTGGCACATGTGACCTCAGGGCTGGTGAGCTGGGAGGCCACATCTGGGGCATCAGCCCAGGCAGGGTCTGGGGCAGCACTGTCCTGCTGAGAGGGTAAAGAATGTGGCCATGCTCCCATCCAGCCACCAGAACGGAAAGCTTGACCCCCTTGGGCCCTGCCCCCACACTGCCCTGCTTCTGTGCTGTCACAAGGTCAGGCTGTTCCCCAGAGGAGTCCACACCACTGCAGCCTCCCTTCCTGGCCTCCCCCACACTCCAGCTGCCTCCTCTTCCCTGGTTCATCCTTAGACACACAGACCTTGTATCTTAGCCCCTGTCCTCAGCCCTTTTCTATCTAGCCTCCAACTCCTCTCCTGGGGGTAAGCTCCTCTCCCTGACCCTCTAGCCTCCACCAATGGCTAAGGGCACCCATGGAGCCTCTTCTGACGTCACCTTTTCCTGAACTGATCCAATATCAGCTCCCACTGGGGACATAGTGCCATATCTTGCAGGCTCTGAGGCCCAACCTGTCCAGCCCAGCTTCCTCCTTGGGTATAAGCCCGTGTGAACTAGAATTCCAGCCAGCTCCAGCTCTTATCTGCTGAGGGATTTGAGAACAAGATACTTTTCATCTCTTTTACAATTGTTATTATTTTTTTGAAATGGAGTCTTGCTCTGTCTCCCAGGCTGGAGTGCAGTGGCACAATCTCAGCTCACTGCAACCTCCACCTCCCAGGTTCAAGCAATTCTCCTGCCTCAGTTTCTTGAGTAGCTGGGACTACAGGTGCCTGCCACCATGCCCAGCTAATTTTTGTATTTTTGTTTTATTTATTTATTTATTGAGACAGAATCTCACTCTGTCACCAGGCTGGAGCGCAGTGGCGCCATCTCAGCTCACTGCAACCTCTGCCTCCTGGGTTCAAGCAATTCTCCTGCCTCAGGCTCCCCAGTAGCTGGGACTACAGGTGCCTGCCACCACGCCTGGCTGATTTTTGTATTTTTAGTAGAGACAGGGTTTCACCATGTCAGCCAGGCTGGTCTCAAACTCCTGACCTCAAGTGATCCACCCGCCTCGGCCTCCCAAAGTGCTGGGATTCCAGGCGTGAGCCACCACGCCCAGCCACTTTCACTGTCTGTATTATCCCATAAAGTTAGGCTCACATGCTGAGCCCAACGTGGTAGTGAGGGCTCAACATGAATTCTCGGAACAGCACCTGGACAGAGTAAGTGATCAAGTACAGTTTCGATCCGTTCCAAGAGAGGACACCTTAGGAGCTCTATAGGACTCCTCACTGGGTGCTCGTCACACTTAGCCTCCAGGAAGAGCCCCGGTGATCCCTGCTTCCTCCTATCTGTTCCTTGTGTACTCCCCGAGTGTGGGTGGGACTGGGTGACTTAGGAATAGACTACAACCCACATGGCCCACCACAGTAGCTCACGCCTGTAATCCCAGCACTTTGGGAGGTCGAAGTGGGTGGATCACCCGAGGTCAGGAGTTCGAGACCAGCCTAATCAACATGGCAAAACCCAGTCTCTAGTAAAAATGCAAAAATTAGCCGGAAGTGGTAGCACACATGTAGTTCTGCTACTCGGGAGGCCAAGGCAGGAGGATTTCTTGAACCTGGGAGCCAGAGGTTGCAGTGAGCCAAGATTACACCACTGCACTCCAGCCTGGGTGACAGAGCGAGACTTTGTCTCAAAAAAAAAAAAAAAAAGAAAAAGAAAAATCTGCAGCTGCAGGTAGATCTGCTGTCCCCTGATGGGGAGGGCAACAGGTGCCAGGGGGCTGGGAGTGCCTCCCATGTCGGGAGCAGAGTAGCAGGGAAGATGAGGCCTCTCCAGGTCACATCTGTAGCCCTATGTCCACTCTGGATGTGCTCCTCTGGCTCGCCTGGGGTGGGGCGGGGGCGGCTGAGCATTCTCGAGGCTCAGTGCCTTTGATCCTTGCACTGAATCCCTGAGGTGAGAACAGTGAACTTACCTGCCGTACAGGTGAGGCAGTGCCTCTCAGAGAGGTAAGGCGTGGATGGGGGTCTGTCCACGGAGCTGTCTCGCAGGTCCTCGCCACCATACAGCACAGCCTGCACAGCCTCCAGGCCTGGAGCCTGGCCTTGTTGTGGCGCCTCCATCACAGGCTCTACCCAGCAGGTGGTCAGGTCGAGGAATTTCACACAAGGTGATGGGGCCATGGCATGTTTTGGGAAGAAAGTTGGCCCTGGAGATCCCAAACCCACATGCATGTCTCAGTCACACTGTATATTTGTGTGTGCGTGACAGAGACAGCTGATCACCTCAAGGGACATCCCAGCCCACACCCGGCACTGCACGCACACAAACGTGTTCGCAGCTCCAGGCAAGGGATTTCATCCAACACGCTCATCCACGCTCATCCCAGAGGCAGGTGTCCGCTTAGACACCGTGTGGTGACACACATGCATGACTGGGGGCAGAGCCCAGCACCCACCCTCTCGTTGTGAGCCACCTCTGTTCTGGATTCAGACACGCCAAGCCCCGGGAACCAAGCTGCAGGGCCTGCCAGCCCGGAGCTTGGAGTCTCCAGCCCCTTCAGGAACTCCTCATGCTTTCGGCAGCCCCAGCAAGCGCCCCCAAGCCCTTCTTGGCCTGTTGCGCGGCCTGCGTGGAGTGGGGTGGGAGGCGGTTGGGAGGGAGCAGCAGAGGAGCCCTGGTCTCCCCGAGCCGGGCCTCCTGCTGGGACCCCTGCCAGCTGCTCCCCACCCCCAGCCTTGGCTCCAGGCCTGGCAACCCCCAATTCCTCCCCTACACACTCTCATGGCTGCAAAGAAAGCCGGGGGAGGCCCCACTCCAGCACAGCCTCCAAAGTGTACCTGGAGACTCAGGACCTGGGGTACCCTCAATCCCTCTGGGCCTCAGTTTACCCCAGGAAGATAGGCCCAGAATGGAGAGAGATCTTTTCGGATGGGGCTGGAGGAGGCCTGTGTGTGCTTCCTGTGAGGCCTGGCGCTGTGGGTGATCTTGGCAGGCATCCTGCAGTCCCAGGCTCTGGGGGAGGAGGCCAGGTGGGGGTGGGAGGCCGGGAGCCCCAGGGAAGGAGCTGCACTACCCACGCCTCCCTAAGGAGCGGCCTCCATACACCCTGCCCAGAGAGGCTGGACCCGCAGGGCAGTGGCCTCAGAGGAGCAGCTGGGCTCCCTGCTGGAGTGGGGGAGGGTTGTCTTGGGTGGTCGTCCTCCTACCCTTCGCCAAAAGGCGCTCTGGGACAGGCCCCTGGCCACCTCCCAAGGCGTGGGCCTCAGTCTCCATAGAACAAGGGGTTTCTGGACCGCCTGCCAGCTGCCTGGGCACGGCTGGGCTCCAGCACTTTGGGTCCATTGAACTTTGGAGACTGCCCAGCCCACCCCACCCCACTGCTTTCCCCTGTGTCCTTGGTTGTAGGAGGGGCTTTAGACCCCAGACCCTACACCCAAGACCTCAAAACCCAGATCCTGGAATCCCAGACTCCAGAACCCCCAACAGGAACTTGGTCTAAAAATGTTCCCCGGAGCTGCTCAGGGCCATGTGGGGCCTTTCTGTCCTTCTGTGACAAAGACTCTGGTCACTTGCTCTCCAGGGCTGGGGCATGGAGAGCCTGCCCTCAGAATCAGAAGGGCCTTCTCCAGAAATTCCAGGTCTCCACCCTGGGCCCACCAAGGCACAGTGCATCCCACCCTCTGTGGCTGAACTTCGGAGAGGACCCCAGGAGGGAGCCGCATCCATCAGTGGATGAGGACACAGGAGCCCTACGGAACTTACCCCAACTTGGCCTTCCAGAACAGAAACCTGCGGCCCCGAAGGAGGCCCTGCCGACACTGGCCTGGGTCTGCTCTGGGCAGGGCCTGGTGACAGTTTCCGTGTCCTCTGCAGCATCTCTCTCAGGCTCTCACCCTCACCCCACCTCACACCCCTGCTTGGACAGCTGGGGGCACACAGAGCATGCCCCCAGCCCACCAGGTCCAGGGTGGGGGCTGTAGCCCGAATGCCTTTGGCCTGAGTCCTCTAGAGGCTGGGAGGAGCCACCCTGACCGGGCCATCAGGTGATGTCTTAATTGCATCCAATTAAGATCCAATAGGTCTCAGTGGGCCCCACATAGCAGCTGGGGCCAGGCCTGGAGGAGGGGCTCTGAGCCTCAGGTGGACCGGGCCAGCTGGTGCCCAGTAGGACAGCTACACAGGACTCTGTGGGGGCAGGCACGGCCTGGCATTTCACATGACCCAGTCCCATCCCAGGGCCTCAGTCTTCCGCCTGTGGAACGGGAACACCCCCTCCAGGGCTGTGGTGAGGACTTAATAACACTGGCGCAGTGCCCTGGGCCCGGCTGGTCCTGGGCATGGTGGGGAGGGAGATGGGGCTGAGTATGGTAGAGTTGTCCCCCTCCTGCCTTCCTGGCATGGCGTCTCATTGGGAAAGATTACAAGGGGGTGAGCTCTCCTGAGCAGGTGGCCCAGGCAGCTGGGGAGGGACAGCGAAAGGTGTCGCTGCTGGAGTCCTGCCCCCCACCCCGATTAGGCTGGCAGCGCTGGGGATGTGGCACCAACACCTTCTGGCAGAAGTGCCTGTGACAGGAGGTGAAGGCTGGCCATTTAAATGTCCGAACCGGCTCTGAAGGCCAGGCCCACCGTGGGGGGTTTGGGTCCCAGCCAGCCACCCCGTGTGGGAAAGATGGCAGTAGTGTGGGCCAGTGGAGCGGGGTGGCTGGCTCCAATTGCACATTCTGCCTCAGTTTCTCCATGGGTGTCTCAGGGGCTGGTCTCCCTCAGCCCAGCTGTCCACCCTTCCCGACCCCCATAGCTCGTTCCTGCAGGTGGGCCTCCCTCCAGCCCCAGCTGGCCCCTTCCCTGGGCTGAGTCACCCCCTGGCCTGCCCCTCCAGTGGGGCTCCTGCTCCCATGGGGGCATCCTTCTCATACTTTTTTCACGTGTCATCGCAGCTCCTTGGATTTGCAATGGCCAGAGCAGCAGGCCTGGACCACCCATTCACCCGACACTCCTGCCTCTGAAGCTGGTGTGCCCTGGGGCAGGGCAGGGATGTGGCACAGAGGGCTACCCGGCAAGTGCCTGAGGAAAGAGGGAAAATCTGAATGCACAGAAACAAACACATCAACAGGTGCTATTCACAGCTCATGAGAATCCCATGGTATCCCCATTTACAGAAGTGGGCTCAGAGAGGTTAAGCAGCTTCCACGGAGTAACACAGCCTGGAAGTGGCAGAGCTGGGATCTGAAGTCATGTGAGCGAGCCTTCATCACCAGGCCCTCTCCCTGAAAAATGTTACCTCTTGGAGGCTGGACAAGGCCTGGGTGGAGACACTGTGGCCTTCAGACAGACAAACACAGACTTCAGGTCTTGCCCTGGGAGAAGGAGCTGGCCCTCTCCTCTCCTGCCTGAGGAAGGAAGTGCACACACCAGAAAGCCACTAAGAGGGGCTCAGATTTGAGCAGGTTTGCCCCTGGCCTGGGCCTCTGTAGTCTTAGGTCTAAGGACCTGGCTGGGGACAGGGCTGGGCCGATAGTCCCAGGGCCTTGCAGCCCCAAGGGGAGGGCCGCGTTGGGCGTCCCTGACACTGGTGCCCCACCCAGTGCCCTGACCACCTCTGTGGAGTCCGCTCTCCACAGCAGCTGAGGTTGGAAGGGGTAGGGGTCCCAGAAGTGTCCTGCTGCTCAATTACCCTCAGAGCACCTGGGTGGACTCGCCAGGAGTTTGTTAGAAATGGAGGGTCTGGGCTGGGCTCTGTGGCTCGCACCTGTAATCCTAGCACTTTGGGAAGGATTACAGGTGCCTGCCACCACGCCCAGCTAATTTTTGTATTTTTAGTAGAGAAGGGGGTCTCACTATGTTGGCCAGGCTGGTCTGGAACTCCTGACCTCAAGTGATCCACCCACCTCGGCTTCCCAAAGTGCTGGGATTACAGAAGTGTGCCACCGCACCTAGCCAATTACGGTTTTTAAAAAATTAATAAATATACATCTATTTTTTTGTAGATACAGAGTGCTGCCCTGTTGCCCAGGCTGGTCTTGAACTCCTGTGCTCAAGGGATCTTCCCACCTCAGCATCTCAAATTGTCGGAGCAACTCCCATCTTGAGTAGGGGCTGGGTAAATGAGGCTGAGAGCAACTGGGCTGCAGTCCCAGGAGGTTAAGACATTCTAAGTCACAGGATAAGACAAGAGGTCAGCACAAGCTACAGGTCACAAAGACCTTGCTGATAAAACAGGTTACAGTAAAGAAGCCGGCTAAAACCCACCAAAACCAAGATGGCGACGAGAGTGATCTCAGCTTGTCCTCACTGCTACACTCCCTCCAGTGCCATGACGGTTTACAAATGCCATGGCAATGGCAGGAAGTTACTCTATATGGTCTAAAATGGGTAGGCATGAAAAATTCATCCCTGATTTAGCATATCATCAAGAAATAACCATAAAAACGGGCAACCTTAGACAGGCGTGGTCGCTCACACCTGTAATCCAGGCACTTTGGAGGCCAAGGCAGGTGAATCACCTGAGGTCGGGAGTTCAAGACCAGCCTGACCAACATGGTGAAACCCTGGCTTTAACAACAACAACAAAAAAAGGCAACCTTGGCCAGGCCAGGTGGCTCACACCTGTAATCCTAGCATTTTTGGAGGCTGAGGAGGGTGGTTCACCCGAGGTCAGGAGATCAAGACCAGCCAGGTCAACAGGGTGAAACCCTGTCTCCAGTAAAAATATAAAAATTAGCTGGGCGTGGTGGTGCATGCCTATAATCCCAGCTACTAGGGAGGCTGAGGCAGGAGAATCACTTGAACCCAGGAGGCCGAGGTTGCAGTGAGCCGAGATCGCACCACTGCACTCCAGCCTGGCCAACAGAGCGAGACTCCGTCTCAACACCAGCAACAAAAGGAAAACAGAAAACCGAAAGCGGAGGGCAGCCAGCGGCCCCGGGGCCCGCTCTGCCTGTGGAGTAGCCATTCTTTGTTCCTTTACCTTCCTAATAAACTTGCTTTCACTTGATGGACTTGCCTTGAATTCTTTCTTGTGTGTGATCCAAGAAGCTGCTCTTGGGGTCTGGATAAGGATCCCTTTCCTGTAACAAAAGCGCTGGGATGACAGGCCTGAGGCACTGTGCTCAGTCAGAACAGGCAACTTTAAATCCAAGCAGCTTCCGTTCTGGTCTTCAGCCTCCCTGGGCTCCCTGCTCTAGAGTCTCAAAATGTCAAGGCTGGGAGGGTCCTTGGAGATGATCTTCCTGCATCCTCATTTCAAAGACCAGCAGGAGCTCAGAGAGGTAAAGGGATTTGCACAAGGGCACACAGCTTGTCAGTAATTACAGCAGAGACTGCTCAGGGTCCTCCAGTTCCCGTCCCCACTTCCACCTCCCCCAGAGATCCAAGGGATTAGAAACTCTGATATTTTATCGGGGCATTTGCTGCCTGGAATTAAGATATTTCCCAGCCTCCCTTACGTAGGTGTGGCCATGTGACTAATTTTTGGCCTTAATGGAAGGAGTGTGTTTGATTGCATAAAGAATTCTTAAAGGGAAAGGCATACTCTACTCCCTTCTTGTTTCCAGGAACGCAGATAAAATGGCAGGAGTTTCAGCAACCATTTGGAACACAAAGCAATCTCCTGGAAATGAAAACTATTCATGTGGCTGGGGACAGTGACTCATGCCTGTAATCCCAGCTTTGGGAGGCTGAGGCAGGCACACCCCCTAAGGTCAAGAGTTCAAGTCCAGCCTGGCTGACATGGTGAGACCTTGTCTTTACTAAAAACACAAAAATTAGGCCCGGCGGGATGGATCACCCTGTAGTCCCAGCACTTTGGGAGGTCAAGGCGGGCGGATCACGTGGTCAGGAGGAGTTCGAGACCAGCCTGACCAACAGGGTGAAACCCTGTCTCTACTTAAAAAAAAGAAAAAAAAAATGCAAAAATAAGATGGGTGAGTTGGTGGGTGCCTGTAATCCCAGCTACTCAGGAGGCTGAGGCAGGAGAATCACTTGAACCTGGGAGGCGGAGGTTGCAGTGAACCAAATTTGTGCCATTGCACTCCAGCCTGGGCAATGAGAGTAAAACTGCATCTCAAAAAATAAAAATAAAAGTAAAAATACAAAAAGTAGATGGCTGGTGCCTGTAATCCCAGCTAGCTGGGAAGCTGAGGCAGGAGAATCACTTGAACCTGGGAGGCGGAGGTTGCAGTAAGCTGAGATTGCGCCATTGCACCCTGGCCTGGGTAACAGAGCAAAAACAACACACAAAAAGAGAAAGAAGAAAGAAAGAGAAAGAGAGAGAGAGAGAGAGAGAGACAGACAGACAGAGACAGAGACAGAGACAGAGAGACAGACAGAGACAGAGAGACAGAGACAGAGAGACAGAGACAGAGACAGAGAGACAGAGACAGAGAGAGAGACAGAGAGACAGAGAGAGAGACAGAGAGAGACAGAGAGACAGAGAGACAGAGAGAGAGACAGAGAGAGAGACAGGGAGAGAGACAGAGAGAGAGACAGAGAGAGAGACAGAGAGAGAGTGAACGATGTGCAGCAGAGCCACAGAATGAAGAGTGAAAGGAGCCCACGTTCCTGACACTGTGACACTGCTCATTCTGTTGCCCAGGCTGGAGTGCAATAGCATGATCTTGGCTCACTGCAGCCTCCATCTCTGGGGTTCTAGCGATTCTCCCACCTCAGCCTCCCAAGTAGCTGGGATTACAGATGCCTATCACCACACCTGACTAATTTTTGTATTTTTAGTAGAGACGGGGTTTCGTCACGTTGGCCAGGTCATTCTCAAACTCCTGATCTCAGGTGATCACCCGCCTTGGCCTCCCAAAGTGCTGGGATTACAGGCCTGAGCCACTTTGCCCAGCCGACATCTTGACAATGAGAGAAAAATGAGCTTTCCATCGTGTCTGAGCTGTTGTTTTCTCCTGTCTTCTCCTGGCTCCGCTTGACTCTGAGTCCAATACTTCTTTTTCTTTTTTGAGACAGTCTCGCTCTGTCTCCCAGGCTGCAGTGCAATGGCACGATCTTGGCTCACTGCAACCTCCGCCTCCCAGGTTCAAGTGATTCTCCTGCCTCAGGCTCCTGAGTACCTGGGACGAATTTTTTGTATTTTTAGTAGAGACAAGATTTCACTGTGTTAGCCAAGCTGGTCTCGAACTCCTGACCTTGTGATACGCCCACCTTGGCCTCCCAAAGTGCTGCGATTAAAAGTGTAAGCCACTGTGCTCGGCCTAATTTTTGTATTTTTAGTAGAGATGGGGTTTCACCATCTTGCCCAGGCTGGTCTTGAACTCCTCACCTCGTGATCCACCCGCCTCGGAGCCCAACACTTTTCTTGCTCTTGCAGAGTTTCTTCTCTGAGGGGGTACAGTGGGGAACACAGAGGTCTTGGTTCAGAGCAGGCCCTGGGGTTTATAATTTGACATTTTATGAAGGGTACAGGGACCCCAAATGATTTCTCTTATTTTTATTATATATGTTTTGAGACAGGGTCTTGCTCCATTGTCCAGGCTAGAGTACACTAGTATGATCACAGCTCACTGCAGCCTCAACCTCCCAAACTCAAGTGATCCTCCCACCTCAGCCTCCTGAGTAGCTGGGGCTCTGCCATTGTACCTGGCCCAGAATAATTTTTAGTAGTCAACCCCTTTTTCTTTCTTTCTTTTTCTTTTTTTTTTTTTTTTGAGACAGCGTCTTACTCTGTCACCTAGGCTGCCGTGCAGTGGTGTGATATCCATTCACTGCAGCCTCAACCTCCCAGGCTCAAGTGATCCTTCCACCTCAGCCTCCCGAGTAGCTGGGACTATAGGTGCACACCACCATGCCCAGCTATTTTTTTTTTTTTTTAGAGTCAGTTTCACCATGTTGCCCAGACTGGTCTTGAACTCCTGGGTTCAAGCGATCCTTCTGTCTTGGCCTCTCAAAGTGGTAGGATTACAGGTTTCGGCCACTGCACCCAGCTGCTAAACCCCTTCTCACAGAAGTCTTACTCAGAAGCTCAACAGCAACAAAGTCACTTCCTGAACTGAGAAGGTCCAGTTGAAGTGAGTGGGGCAGAAGCCCTACCCATGTGGCCTCCCCTCCTAGGTCCCCAGTTCCCTAAACTTCTCCCAGGGCTACGTTCTCTCTCTCTTTTTGAGATGGAGTCTTGCTCTGTCTCCCAGGCTGGAGTGCAATGGCATGATCTCGGCTCACTGCCTCTTCCACCTCCCAGGTTCAAGTGATTCTCCTGCCTCAGCCTCCCAAGCAGCTGTGTGCTGCTTGGGATTACAGGTGTGTGCCACCACGTCCAGCTAATTTTTGTATTTTTAGTGGAGATGAGGTTTCTCCATCTTGGCCAGGCTGGTCTCGAACTCCTGGCCTCAAGTGATCTGTCTGCCTTGGCCTCCCAAAGTGCTGGGATTCCAGGGGTGAGCCACTGCGTCCAGCCAGCATCTCGAAAGCACCTTCTTGCCCCAGGGTGGCAGGACCCAGTCTCTGGTGTCAGACAGAGAGTGATGGGAAGGCTACAGCGACTCAGCCTGGGAGCCACCAACAGCCATTAACCCTGGGCCCAGGGCCAGGCAGGGCGGCTCTGTCACCCTCGGGCGTCCTCAGCTCCCGGGACTCAGGGCATAAGCAATGTCTTCCCCAAGCCCTCCCCATCCCACAGGGCAGGTGTGGGAAGCAGCAGATCCCACCTTTCCCCAGGACACTGCCTGGCAATGCCTGGGCAGCTGGAGTGGGGTCAAGCCCAGGGGAGCAGGAGGGCCCAGAGCCACAGCCCCTTGCCAGGTCTCTTACGCTCCTCCTTCATCAATAAAGCAAATGAAGACAACACAGTCGGAGTGCACCTCTCCACCCTCCCCTCTGTGCCATGAGCAGTCACGCCATGCCCAGCCCTGCCCTGCCCCACCCCTTCCTCCCCACTGCTCTGTGACTCAGAGTTAAGAGATGAGCCACTCTGAAATCACTCTAGGGTGAGGGGCTGGCATGCGTGTGGCCAACCTGGTGGACCAGGAGGTGCCCACAAGCTACACCCTCGATGCTGAGGCACATCCTTCTGTTCAGTGTTATCGGGAAGTGTGTCACAGCGGATGGGGCTTTCTCCACTGGTGGCAGGTGGAACGCAAGCTTATTGACTTTTCCACCACGGTTTCCTTAATTGTGGAGGCTCACTGACCAGGATAATGGAGCCCTGCTGCTAGCACAGAAGGACCTTGATTCATCAAAAATCCACGTGAGGCCTGGGGCAGTGGCTCATGCCTGTAATCCCAGCACTTTGGGCGGCAGAGATGGGCAGATCACTTGAGGTCAAGGGTTCAAGACCAGCCTGGCCAATATGGTAAAACCCTGTCTCTACTACAAATACAAACATTATCTGGGTGTGGCGACATGTGCCTACAATCATGGCTACTCGGGAGGCTGAGGCAGGAGAATTGGTTGAACCCAGGAGGTGGAGGTTGCTGTGAGCTGACATCATGCCATTGCACTCCAGCCTGGGCAAGAAGAGGGAAACTGTCTTAAACAAAACAATCCACGCGAGTGTTACACTCTACCTCCGCAGGATGGGAATGCTTGCAGACACAAAAGTTAGGTTTTAGACATTTGCTCAATTCTGCACCTCCCACTCCAAATGGCCATGGAAGCCTGGTGCTCCGGAAGCTGCTCTGTGTCTGTCCCGAGGCTTCTCCTCACACAGCCTGCACGCCCCAGGCTTTCGTCTTCTAACTGAGAAGCAAAGCTTTAGGGAGAGCGTGGGTTTTGTCACTGGAATGGCTGGCTTCTGGTTGTGGCTGTTCCCACTAGCCGTCTGACCTTGGGCTTGTCACTCCAACTCTCTAAGTCCCATTTTCTCTCTGCTTTTACTCTCCACCGAGGCCAAAGTGTATATGAAAGCGGGGGTGGGGTGGGGGTCGGGATGGCATTTTCTTCCCTGGAAGACAGGGCCCCTGGAAACCCTAAAGAGTTTCAAACCCTAAAGAGTCTCAAACTCTTTAGGGGGGCACGGTGGCTCAGGCCTGTAATCCTAGCACTATGGGAAGCCGAGGTGGTAGATCATCTGAGGTCAGGAGTTCGAGACCAGCCTGACCAATATGGTGAATCCCCAAGTCTACTAAAAATACAAAAATTAGCCGGGTATGGTGGTGGGCACCTGTAGTCCCAGCTACTTGAGAGGTTGGGCAGGAGAATTACTTCAACCCGGGAGGCAGAGGTTGCGGTGAGCCGAGATTGTGCCACTATACTCCAGACTGGGCAACACAGTGAGACTCTGTCTCAAAAAAAAAAAAAAAAAAAAAAAAGAGGCTGGGCATGGTGGCTCATGCCTGCAATCCCAGCACTTTGGGAGGCACAGGCAGGTGGATCACAAGGTCAGGAGTTTGAGACCAGCCTGGCCAACATGGTGAAACCTCTTCTCTACTAAAAATACAAAAATTGGCTAGGCATGGTGGCTGGCACCTGTAATCTCAGCTGCTTCAGAGGCTGAGACAGGAGAATCACTTGAACCTGGGAATAAGAGGTTGCAGTGAGCTGAGACCATGCATTGCAGCTTGGGTGACAGAGCAAGACTCTGTCTCAAAAAAAAAAAAAAGGAAAAAAGAAAAAAACCTGAAAGAGGGCTGTGAGGAGGTCTCCTTGCAGATGAGGAAAGACCCCAATTTCACCCCTCAATCTCTGGCCCTGGGTGGGTAGGGCCATCCTGGCTTGGTACTTTTGCCCTAGCTGCGTCACGGTGAACCTGCCCAGGTGGCCGATGTTCCTGATCATGAGAGCAGAGGCTGGGCTGGGTGCTTTGTGGATCCCCATACTAGATGACTTACAGGGTGCACAGAATAACTTTTTTTTTTTTAGACTGAGTCTCACTCTGTCACCCAGGCTGGAGTGCAGTGACATGATCTTGGCTCACTGCAACCTCTGTCTCCTGGGTTCAAGCGACTCTCCTGCCTCAGCCTCCAGAGTAGCTGGGATTACAGGTGCTTGCCACTACCTCCAGCTAATTTTTTTAAATTTTTAGTAGAGAAGGGGTTTTACCACGTAGGCCAGGCTGGTCTTGAACTCCTGACCTTGTGATTCACCTGCCTTGGCCTCCCAAAGTGCTGGGATTAGAGATGTGAGCCACCACACCCGCCAGAAGAATATTTTTTTAAACATTGTGGTAAAATGCACATAACATAAAATTTACCATTTAAACCATGTTTAAGTGTACAGTTCATGTACTTGCCATGGTCAGGGGAAAGAAGGAAGGAAAGAAAGAAAAAGAAGGAAGGAAGGAAGGGAGGGAAAGAATGAGAGAGAGAGAAAGAAAAGAGAAAAAGAAAAGAAAAAAAGAAGAAAGAGAAAGAAAGAGAAAGAAAAGAAAAAATTAAAAAAAAGAAAGAAGGGAGGGAGGGAGGGGAAGGAAGGGAAGGAAGGAGGGAGGGAGAAAGGAAGGAAGGGAGGGAGGGAGGGGAAGGAATCGAAGGAAGGAAGGAAAAGGAGGGAGGGAGGAAGGGAATAAAAATGTACAGTTCAATCTTTCCAAGCCAAAACTCCCAACCCATTAAACAGTAATTCCCCATTCTTCGCTCCTCCCAGCCCCTGGCACCCACCACTCTACTTCCTGTCTCTGAATGTGACTACTCTGGACATGAGTGGGATCCTAGGGTGTCTGCGTTTTTGTGACTGGCTGATCGCACTCCGCACGGTGTCAGGGTTCACCTTTCATCCAGGTTGCGGCAATGCGGAATTTCCTTGTCCCTGCGGTCGAAGAGCTCTCCACTGTTCGCACAGACCGTTCTCAGCCCTTCACCCGCGCGTGGGCCCGTGGGCTGCTCCCACCTTTCGGCTGTTGCGAATGTGGCTACTGAGAAAGTGGGTGGCAAATGGAGGAACATGATGTTGATGGTGTTGAATTTGGTTTAACCCATGTTAGCGCAAACATTACAGACAGGAGATGAATGCTTAGGGTGCGGCTGCAGCGACCGAGTGATTTCAGGTCAGTCACGCAGGGGCGACAGTGGCCTGGCTCAGTCGCCTGGAGCCAGCGGGAATGACTTCGGTCTGGAAAGTCTAAGCCGGGTCAAGCTGAGGCGGAGCCCGGCCTCTCGCCCCGCGTCTCCCTCTCCGGGATCCCCTCCTTGCACCTCCCCCCTCTGGTCTCCCGGCTCGCCCGGCTACCCGCGGCCATCACACCCCCTGGGGCAGCTTTGGCTGCGGGTCCCAGGAAAGCAGCTGATTGGCTGGGTTCTCACCAGGAAGGCCCTGATAGGTCACTGGCCAGCCTATGAAGGGGCTCCCCTCAGTCAGATGCCTATGCCTGGTCCAATCAGTGGAGGGTAGGGGAAGGAGCTGTGGCCGGCGGGGCTCCCAACTCCTGTAGGGACTCCCGGCGGGTCCAAGGAAAAGCCCGGCCAGCGCAGGCTTCACAGCGCCCCCTGGTGGTCCGGGCGGGGACGGGGAGGAGCCCGGGCAACAGGGCGAGCTTCAAGGCAGGCGCCCAGGCTCACACCCTTAATCTCAGCACACTGGGAGGCCGAGGGTGAGTATCCTCTGAGATCGGGAGTTTGAGACTAGCCTGGGCAACACAGTGAGACCCCTATCTCTACTAAAAATTAAATATCCAAAAGGGGGGTCAGGGTCTTCAGACGGCTGATTCCACTCTGCACCCCACACCTGAGGGTAATCAAGAGAAGGGTGTGTGGAGCGTCCTGTCTGGGGCTGACCCCCCAGAACCTGGCCAGCTCCCCTTCTATCTGGGGCTGGGGGAGTTAGTGCGAGTGGGGTACGGGGACCCAGGAACCCCCCAACGCTGCTCTCTTCCAGCCCCCTTTCATCACTCAGGGAGCCCTGAAAATGAGGACCTCTGCTCCTGCGCGTTTCCTAAACTCACCTCAACCCTGGGTGTCCTGTTTGGACCTTGGGCCCTTCTGCGCGACTCTCTGCGAATCTCTGAGCACAGGGGTGCGTGGGTACGCCGCCCTTTGGTTCCAGGCTCAAGTCAGTGGCACCTTGTCCCTGCCAGGCCAGGGAGAGGGGTGTGCTCCCAGCCTGAGGCAGCTGGGGCCGGTTCACAGCTTCTCTGCCTTTCCTTCCAAAGCACTGCGGGGGGCCGGGCCCCACCCTAACGGGCAGCGTTCCTAATTGCTTTGCACTAATTGCAGCTTCACCTGCGCAGCTGGGCGGGCCTCCCCTGGGCCTGGAGCTTGTTATTGGAAATAAGCAGATTTCCCCAGTTTGGGAGAATGCAGACTGGGGGTTGAACTACTTGTGATTTCGGGCATTTATTGGAAACAGGCCTCGTTCCCTCGCGGAGGGTTTTCTGTAAACAACTCAGAAGGCACCACACATCCGGGCTCACCTAACCGTGTGGGGTTTCCAACCTAGGAAACGCGAGGCAGCACCCCAGGGCCGCGGGGCCCCACGGAGGCCTCAAGGATTTGGGGCTGAAACTGCGAAGATCAGGGCTGCTTTCATCAATGCCTGGTCTCAGCTGAGCCGCAGCCCATCTCAAGGCTTAACCCAATCTCTGAGTCTTTTCCTCTCTCTTTTCCTTCTCTGTGTTTGTTGTTGAGACAAGTTTTGCTCTTTTGCCCACCACCACACCCAGCTAATTTTTGTATTTAGTTTGTTTTATTTTTGTTTTTCTCCCCCCGGAGATGGAGTCTCGCTCTGTCACTCAGGCTGGAGTGCAGTGGCGCCATCTCGGCTCACTGGAGCCTCCACCTCCCAGGTTCAAGCAATTCTCCGGCCTCAGCCTCCAAAGTAGCTGGAATTACACATGTGCGCCACCACATCAGGCCAATTTTTGTATTTTTAGTAGAGACGGGGTTTCACCATGTTGGCCAAGCTGATCTCGAACTCCTGACCTCATTTGCCCACCTCGGCCTCCCAAAGTACCGAGATTACAGGCGTGAGACACCGCGCTCGGCCTAATTTTTGTATTTTTAGTAGAGACGAGGTTTCACCATATTGGCCAGGCTGGTCTGGCACTCCTGACCTTGTGATCGGCCCACCTCAGCCTCCCAAAGTGCTAGGATTACAGGCATGAGCCACCGTGCCTGGCCTACTTTTTTGTAGTTTTTAGTAGAGATGGGGTTTTGCTATGTTGGCCAGGCTGGTCTTGAATTCCTGACCTCAGATGATCCACCCGCCGTGGCCTCCCAAGGTGCTAGGATTACATGAGCCACTTCTCCCAAACTTTTTTTTTTTTTTTTTACTTTTTTTTTGGGGGGGGATGGGGTCTCCTTCTGTTACCTAGGGTGGAGTGCAGTGGCACTATCTCGGTTCACTACAACCTCTGCCTCCTGGGTTCAAGCGATTCTCCTGTCTCAGCCTCCTGAGTAGCTGGGACCACAGGTGTGCACCACCATGCCTGGCTAATTTTTGTATTTTTAGTAGAGATGGGGTTTCGCAATGCTGGTCATGTTGGTCTCAAACTCCTGACCACAGGTGATCTGCCCACCTCGGCCTCCCAAAGTGCTGGAATTACAGGTGTGAGTCACTGAGCCCAGCCTTTTTTTCTGTTTTTGAGACAGAGTCTCCCTCTGTCACCCAGGCTGGAGTGCAGTGGTATGATCATAGCTCACTGCAGCCTCAAACTCCTGGGCTCAAGCAGTCCTCTCACCTCAGCCTTCTGAGTAGCTGGGACCACAGGCAGGTGTCACTATGTTTGGCTAATTTTTTTTTTTTTGAGATGGAGTTTCGTTCTTGTTACCCAGGCTGGAGCGCAATGGCGTGATCTCAGCTCACCACAACCTCTGCCTGCTGGGTTCAAGCGATTCTCCTGTCTCAGCCTCCGGAGTAGCTGGGATTACAGGCATGTGCCACCTCACCTGGCGAATTTTTATATTTTTAGTAGAGACGAGGGTTTCTCCATGTTGGGTCAGGCTGGTCTCAAACTCCTGACCTCAGGTGATCCGCCCACCTTAGTCTCCCAAAGTGCTGGGATTACAGGTGTGAGCCACTGTGCCCGGCATGCTTGGCTAATTTTTAAAATTTTTGTAGAGATGAGGTTTTGCCATGTTGCTCTGGCTGGTCTAGTCGAGATGGCCATCTCGGCTCACTGCAATCTCCGCCTCCCAGATTCAAGCAATTCTCTTGCCTTAGCCTCCCAAGTAGCTAGGATTACGGGCACCCGCCACCATGCCTGGCTAATTTTTGTGTTTTTAGTAGAGATGGGGTTTCATCATGTTGGCCATGATGTGCTTGATCTCTTTCCCTTGTGATCTGCCTGCGTTGGCCACCTAAAGTGCTGGGATTATAGGCATGAGCCACCGCACCTGGCCCTAAAATGCAAGCTTTTAAAAAATGAGTTTGATGGCTGGGCACGGCAGCTCACGCCTGTAAACCCAGCACCTTGGGAGGCCAAGGCAGATGGATCAAAAGGTCAGGAGTTCAAGACCAGCCTGACCAACATGTTGAAACCCCTTCTCTACTAAAAATACAAAAATTAGCCAGGTGTGGTGGCTTGAGCCTGTAATCCCAGCTACTCAGGAGGCTGAGGCAGGAGAATCACTCGAACCTGGGAAGCGGAGGTTGCAGTGAGCTGAGATCGCGCCACTGCACTCCAGCCTGGGCGACAGAGTGAGACCCCGTCTTGAGGAAAAAAAAATTATGCTGCAAACAGGGTTAAGCACACATGGCTTCCTACGCATGCTGCTTTATCTCACAGAATGTTCACATACAAATCTTTGTGAGGGCCGGGTGAGGTGGCTCACGCCTGTAATCCCAGCATTTTGGGAGGCTGAGGCGGGTGGATCACCTGAGGTCGGAAGTTGAGACCAGCCTGGCCAACATGGAGCAACCCCATCCCTACTAAAAATACAAAAGTAGCCAGACGTGGTGGAGCACGCCTGTAATCCCAGCTACTTGGGAGGCTGAGGCAGGGAATTGCTTGAACCCAGGAGGCGGAGATCTTGGTGAGGTCATGTTATTGCACTCCAGCATGGGCATCAAGAGTGAACCTCCATCTCAAAGGAAAAACCACAAAAAACAAGCAAACCCACAAATCTTTGTGTTAGAGATGTTTTCAGGCCAAGCATGAGGGGCTCATGGTTATAATCCCAGCATTTTGGGAGGCTGAGGCAGGAAGATTGCTTGAACCTAGTTCAAGACCAGCCTGGGCAACATAGGGAGACCCTGTCTCTACAAAAAAAAAAAAAAAAAAAAAAAAAAAAAAAACTCAATTAATTAAAAAATCAACTGGTGGTTGTTTTGCTTCCTGTAGTCCCAACTACTTGAGAGGCTGAGGTGGGAGGATCGCTTGAGCCTTGTAGGCTGAGGCTGCAGTGGGCTGTGATCATGCATCTGGACTCTCACCTGGGTGACAGAGTGAGCTCCTGTCCCTAAGGAAAAAAAGAATATCGTTTTCATTTACTGTGCACATACCTAGGAGTGGAATCGCTGGTTCCTGCAATGAATTTAGGAAACGGCCAAACTTTTCCAAAGTCATTGCATAATTTTGCATTCCCACGGTGGGGGGTGCATGAGAGTTCCCCTGCCTCCACGTTCTTGTCAACAGTCGGTATGGTTGGATTTTTTTTCCTTTTTTGTGTGTCAGACAGGGTCTTGCATGATCATGGCTCACTGCAACCTTGACTTCCCAGGCTTAGGTGATCCTCCCACCTCAGCCTCCTATCTGGGACACAGGCAGGCATTGTCATGCCCTGCTAATTTTGTTGTTGTTGTTGAGATGGAGTTTCACTCTTGTTTCCCAGGCTAGAGTGCAATGGTGTGATCTTGGCTCACTGCAACCTCTGCCTCCCAGGTTCAAGTGATCCTCCCACCTCAGCCTCCTATCTGGGACACAGGCACCCACCATCATGCCCGGCTAATATTTGTATTTTTAGTAGAGATGGGATTTTGCCATGTTGGCCAGGCTGGCCTTGAACTCCTGACCTCAGGTGATCCACCTATCTCAGCCTCCCAAAGTGCTGAAATTACAGGCATGAGCCACCGTGCCCAGCCTAATTTTTTTATTTTTATTTTTTGTAGAGATGAGGTCTCACTATATTTCCCAGGCTGGTCCCAAACTTCTTAACTCAGGTGATCCGCCTTGAGTTCAGGAGTTTGAGGCTTGAGCGTTTGTGTGTTGACTTAGTGACTGGTAATCCTCCAGCCTCCCCAGAGCCCTGAGGATTTGGAGCTTCAGAGAGAAGGAACAGAGTTCCCAGCCCCTCCTTAGCTGGTCCCATCCTCCTCTGGGAGCCTTCCCTGCTTGTTCTGGCCCTGGAAGATCTGCTCTCTATGATCTGTCCCCACTGCCTCCACATCACTGTGCTAAGCTGCGATGCCTGAAATAATAAACTAGGCCTCCTGGGATTCATGCCTTTGTGAGTCTCATTCCACATGGATGCTGGGCTTGTTTTGGTGAACGAGGTATTAGAAAGGATGATGGGAGCAGAGGTTTCATGAGCTCTCGCACACTGGGGCTTGTCTTGCCATGCTGTGAGGAAGACCAAGCTAGCCACGTGGAGAAGCCGAGCAAAGGAGCGCCGAAGTGGGGTGGCAGCCCATGCTGGCGGCAGCTGAGCGACCCACTGACAAGCAGCACCAACTGTAGCCCTGTGGGTGAAGCCGCTTGGATATTTCGCTCCAATTGGGCCTCCAAATACTTACAGCTGTAGCGTGATCCCAGTAGAGACGACATGAAGAAGAGCCGCCCAGTCAGTCCAGAGAACCATGAACAATAATAGTACAGCATTGCTGTTTAAAGCCACCCTGGCAGGGTTGTTTGTTACACAGCAGGAGAGAACTGATACACTGTGGGGGTCTCCTTGTGTCTCAGGGGTCACTGGCATAACCTGCAGCCTCTCCACCTCCACCCTCCTTTCCCCTCCCTGTCCATCACTTTTGAAGGGTGGGCAGTCTGCCCAATCACTGCCCGCCTGGGGCCAGAAAGCCCCTCCCAGTCCAGCCCTCTGCTCCCTTCACACAGGGCATTGAGGCAAGGGCATGACTTTAGCATCTCCTGGCAGGGCCTCAGCACCCCTCCAGGCCCTCAGCTCCCTGCTGGACATAAGGACACAGGGTGACAGAGTGAGGGGTGGCTCCTGGGAATCCTGATGCCTCCATCTGGACAGCACTGGACCCTCAGTGGATTCTGCTGACCATGTCCTGGGGGTTCCTGGGTGGGGACAGATGACAGGCCTGGAGGTGGCGCAGCAGGGATGGGAGCTGCAATGGAAGGCCAGGCCGAGTCCCTCCCCACACCGCCTGCACGCTGCCCTGCAGCCAGCTCCTCAGCCGCTCCGGCCTCAGCGTCTGCACCTGTGAAGTGGGCCTGGGGGATGCGGAAGCCGCAGCCAGGCGGACACACAGGAGCCTGGTAGACGCGCGCCTGGGGAGGCGAGGGAAGTGGCAGTTGGGCCGCGCGGGCAGGCCGGGCTGGGTGGAGGGGACAGGAGCGCGGGGGTCGCTCTCCGAGAGAGATGGGGCAGTGCACAGGCTCGGACCCGGGCCACTGTCACGCGCGGGCCGCGGGGCGGGGCGGGGGCGGGCGGAGGTAGAGCCTGGGGCCTCGGGGCGTCTCCCGACAGGGCGGGGGGCGGCGCTCGTCCCCGCTGGGAAGGCCGAAAAGTGGAGGCCCCTCCCTGCGCCCAGCCTGGTCCGCGGACTCCGGCTGGGGGAGGGGAACCCTGAAGGGGCCCGCTGGGCCACCTGCCCCGCCCGCCCCGCGGGGACCTCCGATCGTCCCAGCCGGGGGCAGGCGAGTGGCAGTGGCGCGGGTGGCGGGACTGTGGCCATTTCACCAGGGGGGAAGGTGGAGACCCGGGTGGGCGAGGGCCCACCGAGGCCGCGGGGCGAGGGGCGAGCGGGGTGGGCACTCAGCCCACGGACCCCGTCGCCGGGGCCAGGGCGCTCGGACGTTCTCGCCCCCGCAGCCTGGGGCGCCCGAGTCTGGGGTCCCACGCCAGGCACCCGCGGAGGCTGCGGGTCGCAGTGACCTCCGCGGCCGCCAGGGGGCGGTGTTGGGCCGCGCTGGGCGCTGGGGTCGGGCTCCGGGCCGCGGCCCGCCTTCCCTGCGCGGATGGGGATACTAAGGCCCGGACCCCCTGGCACGTGCCAGGGCCTCGCCTCTCCCCGAGGGCGCTCGTCAGGGTCCCACTAGGGGACACCCCCGCCCCTACAAAGTCTCTCCCATCCTGGGGCAGATAAGCCGCGCCCCGCCCCCGCCCCCCACCCATGCTCCGGCCCGGCTGCGGGGCTCAGTCTCCCGGCCCTTTCCCCGCCTGGCGCCCGGAAAGTGATCGTGCGTACGCCGGGACCTGGCGAGGCGGGGCGTGTGGGAAGGGGGCGCGCTCGCGCACGTGCCGCTGTCACCCTCGGGACTGGTCTGCACTGTGCAAGCTGGGCCGGCCCTCCGGTCTCAGTTTCCCCTTCTGACTCCCTTCTCTGCAAGCTGCAGCTGCTGATCTAGCACAACCCCGAGGGTGGTCCTGGAAAATAAGACGGGGGCTGCCGAGACCTAGCCCCTGCGGCCCTGCGGAGGGCGTTGTCCGGAGGAGGCGCTGCAGGGAGGCGCCCCAGCTCCACAAGAGTGCGGCTCGTTCATCCCCAGCCCGAACCCGCGGGACGCTTCTCCCAGGGGCAGGATGCACTCGAGACCACTCGGCCGAATCCAGCGTGAGGGTGCATGGAGGGGCGAGGAAGGGGCGGGTGCGTGGGATCCTCCCTGCCCGTCCTGCTCCCGGCGTCCTCCTTCCTGCCAGGACTCCACCGGGACGAGCCGGGAGCTGGATAGGCCACCGCTGGTCTCCCACACCCCCTAGTGTCCGGAGCACCCTAAGCAGCCCGGGATGAATCACCCCCAGCCCCGCCCAGCCACCAAGCAGCAGGAGGGCCGCATTCACCGCATCCCCAGCACTCCCTGGCCCCACCCTCTGCCTGCATAACTCTTCCTCGACTTAGTCATCTGCATTTATGGGCACCCACAGGACTGTCCGCTCCCTCTACCCTGTGAGCGGACAAAGAAGAACCTTCCATCCTGGCCGGCGTCCAGGGCCCAGAGAGCCCGGGGGAGCTCCTTTAGCCAGGTGACAGCTGAAATGAGGCCACAGACTCCTGAGAGGAGCACCCCAGGCAGAGCGAACAGCAGGTGCCAGGGCCTGGCAGCCTGAACACAAGGTTCCCAGTGGCACAGAAAGGGGTCTGGCCTAGAGGCAGAGAAGGAGTTTTTATGATTATTTTGAGACGGAGTCTTGCTCTGTCACCCAGGCTTAAGTGCGATGGTACAATCTCCATCTCACTGCAACTTCTGTCTCCCGGGTTCAGGCGATTCTCCTGACTCAGCCTCTCGAATAGCTTGGATTACAGGCACACGCCACCATGCCTGACTAATCTGTGTAGTTTTAGTAAAGGCGGGGTTTTACCATGTTGGCCAGGCTGGCCTTGAACTCCTGACCTCAGGTGATCCACCCACCTTGGCCTCCCAAAGTGCTGGGATTACAGGCATGAGCCACCTCGCTGGGCCCAGAGGAGGGGTTTTAGTCTGGCATGGGAAGCTGGGGAGGGCAGTAAGGAAAGAGGGTCCAGGTGGCCCTGGGGATGCTACCTGCTACCGTGATTCATCCCGGGCTGCACCAAGTCCCCTCCCCTTTGATTTGGGGAGGACCCCTCAGGCTGCAGGGAGCTGCAGCTGGGCCTGAGAGGTGTGATGGAGCAGGAGGGGGTCAGGGCATTTGTGCACAGATCCCACGGGGCTTGACCAATGATGGGGGATGCAGGCGACTCCTTATCTCAAGTAGCCTCCTCAAGGAAGCCTCCCCAGCCTACTCAGCTCTGGGCTGCCAAACAGTTCCAACAGCCTGTTTGTTGAATAAACTAATCAGTGAGTCTGCTCAGTAGTGTTGGCTGACAAGCCAACTGTCTGGCCAGGGGTGGCTGAGCCCAGTCCACCATCCCTACCTGTGTCTGAGTCCCCCCATCTTGTGAGTGGGAGGAGCAACCACAGCTTTCTTCAGCTTTCACCAAGTCCAGAACCCCAGTGGGGTTACTAGAAACTCATGAAACCAAAGGAGACCGAGGCTGGAGGATCCCTGTGTGGGGATCTCTTGAGTCCTGGAGTTGAAATTCAGCTTGGACAACACAGTGAGACACCCCCCCCACCTGCCCATCTCTTTGAAAACAACAACAGCAGCAGCTTTTCCTTAATTACACAAATAATATCTGAACATGTGCCACTTTTTTCTTTTTGAGTCAGGGTCTCACTGTGTTGCCCAGGCTGGTGTTGAACTCCTTAGCTCAAGTGATCCTCCTGCCTCCGCCTCCTGAGTAGCTGGGGTTATAGGTGTGAGCCACTCTGCCTGGCCTATGATGAAATATTTTTTATTTTGTATTTTATTTTATTTATTTATTTTTTGAGACGGAGTTTCGCTCTTGTTACCCAGGCTGGAGTGCAATGGCGCGATCTCGGCTCACCGCAACCTCCGCCTCCTGGATTCAAGCAATTCTCCTGCCTCAGCCTCCCGAGTAGCTGGGACTACAGGCACGTGCCACCATGCCCAGCTAATTTTTGTACTTTTAGTAGAGACAGGGTTTCACCATGTTGACCAGGATGGTCTCGATCTCTTGACCTCGTGATCCACCCGCCTCGGCCTCCCAAAGTGCTGGGATTACAGGCGTGAGCCACCGCGCCCAGCCGAAATATTTTTAAAATTCTAGCAGTTTTGTTATCGGTGCAAGCTTTGTGCCAAGTATGGCTTCAAGGACTCAGTAGAAATCATTGTTCTCTCTCCTTGACAGATGAGGAAACCCAGGCTTTTTCTTCTTGCCTGGGGCTGTAAGTGCTTTAAGCACAAGGTGACCAAGTGATTGACCTTCCCAATCAGGACCTGGGGAGTGTGGAAAGGAATGCTATTATAATTGTATCTGGATGACAGAGACTGTCCTGGGGAAATCTAATTAGGACGTTTTCAAACGATACACCCATATCCAATGGGCCTAAGCCCAAGTAGCTGGAACTCCAGGTGCATGCCACCACACTCAGCTAATTTTTGTGTTTTTAGTAGAGACAGGATTTTACCATGTTGGCCAGACTGGTCTCGAACTCCTGAACACAGGCGATCCACCAGCCTCGGCCTCCCAAAGTGCTGGGATTACAGGAGTGAGCCACTGCGCTCAGCCCCATTTTACTCACTTATTTAATAGAAAACCCTGGTGCATAGGCATGGCTGGATGCAGGGATCCTACAAGGGCCCAGAGACAGCGTGGCCATGGAGACTTTCTCACGTCTCAGCATGGGAGGGACATGGTCCTTAGGCTCCAGGCTCACACCCAGTGCGCTCAGCAAGCCCAGCCGGAGAGCAGGAGTCCGCTGCTATGCAGCAAAGTCACAGAAGGCTTCTCCACAAACATGTCAGCCATACCCCTTCTGAGGGTCACCTAGGGAGCTTCCAGCTTTTCCTTATTAAACAGGCAGCAGTGACCCCACCTCCCTAGCACTTGGTATGCACCTGTATTCTCTTCAAAGCTTTAATGATGAAATAGTTAGAAATGAAATATAAAATTCAGCTAAATTCTTTTTTTTTTTTTTTGAGACGGAGTCTCGGTCTGTCGCTCAGGCTGGAGTGCAGTGGTGCGATCTTGGTTCACTGCAACCTCTGCCTCCCGGGTTCAAGTGATTCTCCTGCTTCAGCCTCCCAAGTAGCTGGGATTACAGGTGCCCACCACCATGCCCATGTAAGGTCTTTTAGGCTGACTGACAGTGCCATGGAGACCATGTTAACCTCTGTGACCTGCATGGACATTCTAGATGAGTTCCTGGAAAATCTAAAGTAACTGTGTAAGGCCGGTTGCCTCGCCGGGAGCTCGGACACGCCCATCCCTCTCCACGCCTGGAAACTCCACACCAGGATCTGCACTCGGCCCTCGCCTCTGCACTCGACACTAACCTCTGCACTCGGCCCTCCCCTCTGCACTCGGCCCTCCCCTCTGCACTCGGCCCTCCCCTCTGCACTCGACACGCCCCTCTGCACTCGGCACTCCCCTCTGCACTCGGCACTCCCCTCTGCACTCGGCACTAACCTCTGCACTCGGCCCTCGCCTCTGCACTCGGCCCTCGCCTCTGCACTCGGCACTAGCCTCTGCACTCGACACTCCCCTCGCCTCTGCACTCGGCACTAACCTCTGCACTCGGCACTCGCCTCTGCACTCGGCCCTCGCCTCTGCACCCAACATCCGCCCTTGCACTCGGCACCTAGCTCTGCACGCAGCCCTCCGGACAGCCCCAGCTGATGAAACCCTGGCCGGCTCTTCCACCAGAAAAACCTGCCCAACAACCTACCCATCAATAACAGCCTGCCCCGCCTCCATCCCGCTCCCCCGCAACCAATTAGAACACCCGGCCCCTCCCTGCTCTCCCAAAGCTATAAAAACCCCTCCTTCCAAGAAGCCAGCGCGACTTCTCTGGCCTCCCTTCCCCAGACCACAGAACCTTACCCGGGAGCTTAATAAATTGGCATTTAATTTTCCTAGGCTGGCCTCAGTTTCCCATTTTAAACTTGGCAATAAACCTTACAAACTGGAAGACTGAAGAAATGATCAACCCTTGCGGCACCTGCTTAACTTTGAGACATTCTCTGTTGTTGCTTATTCCCGCCCTAATCGATCAGGCCATTGGACTTTGTAACCAATCTTGGCCAACCTCATTGCCACACCTATGACCCCCTCCCAGCTTGCAAACCTGCGACCCCCTCCTGGCTTACAGAAAACTGCCAACTGTAACTTCTGTAACTTTCTACTGCCCACCCCAAACCTATAAAACCAACTCCTAACCAGCCCTTTGCTGATGCCCTTTTTTCGGCCTCAGCCTACCTGCACCCAGGTGAATAAACAGCCATGTTGCTCACACAAAGCCTGTTTGGGGGTCTTTTCATTCAGAGCGCGTGTTTTAACAGGCCAGCTAAATTTTTTTTTGTATTTTTGATACAGACGGGGTTTCACCATGTTGGCCAGGCTGGTCTCGAACTCCCCACCTCAGTTGGTCCACCCGCCTCAGCGTCCCAAAGTGCTGGGATAACAGGTGTGAACCACTGCACCTGGCTGCTAAATTATTTTATGAAACATTAAAGAATTAGGTCAGTAGAGGTGGCTCACACCTGTAATCCCAGCATTTTGGGAGGCTGAGGCAGGAGGATCGCTTGAGCTCAGGAATTCAAGGCCAGCCTGGACAGCAGAGCAAGACTTGGTGTCGTGTCTACAAATATAAAAATAAAAAAATCGGCCGGGCGCGGTGGCTCACGCCTGTAATCCCAGCACTTTGGGAGGCCGAGGCGGGTGGATCACGAGGTCAAGAGATCGAGACCATCCTGGTCAACGTGGTGAAACCCCGTCTCTACTAAAAATACAAAAATTAGCTGGGCGTGGTGGCGTGCGCCTATAGTCCCAGCTACTCAGGAGGCTGAGGCAGGAGAATTGCTT